>ML780231.1:598688-624831 GCA_009831015.1 Picea engelmannii
TTTATTTTGGGCTGATAGCGCTAGTCCACATTTGTCATCTACTTTCTTCTTCCAGACTTTGACATTTTCATCAGTGGGATTCCGATCTAGGTTATATTTCTTTAAATGACAGTTTGCTGCCTTATGTCCATAATTATGACAGATGTAGCATTCTGGTTCACTGAATAAAAGATCATAACGATTGTTATGATCATAACTATTGTTGTGTTTCTCCTGTGTCCTTCTTCCAATCATCACATGATTCATAATCTGTGATTGTTTGTTGCTTGGTTGTCTCAATCTTTGTTGTGGTAGATAATTATTTATTGAGTATATTGATTGTTCATATCTAGATCTTAGAGGACAATTTATAGCTTTGTGTCCAAAATTAGAGCAGAAAAAACAATAACCATAGAAGAAATTTGTGTACCTTGAAAAAGTCTGTCTTCTTTGAGGAGGTCGATTTCTTTCATGCCAATAAACTTTCTGGTCTACAAATTCTCTTTTGGGGTTTTTCCTTTCATTCCATCTTGATGGCTGATTTTATTTCTTTGTCTCTGCAGAGTGACTGTTGTCAATGTTTGAGGATTTGACAAACTTGATAGATTATGTGTTACTTGGATGATCACTACTTGATCCTTCTTCATATCCCAATCCAACTTTCATCTTTGAATTTCTTTGTTGATTTAGAATGGAAGTTAATTCTTCTGATGCTTTTATACTTGGCAGATTTTGATGATATAGTCCTTTGAATTTCTCCATTTCTTTTCTAGTTTTAACTATTTCTTCTTCTAGAGCTTCACACCTAAGTTTCTTCTCTGACAGTTGTTGTTTCAATATGTCTTCTATCTTCTTTGCCTCTTCTAATTCCACTTTCAACAGAGAAAAATCTTCATCATGTTTTTTATTGTCTTTTTCATACTGTGTTAACACTTGTTTTAACTTTCTGTTTTTAGATCTGAGTCTATCAATTTCTTCCAGTGCACTGATTAGTTCTCCTTCCAAATCCAACATAGCTTCTTCCTCATTATCATCACTGCCTGCGATTTTATTATCATGATCCTCTTTGGCCATAAGTACGAAGTCATTTGCCTTATCTTCACTGGATGAGTCACTATCGGTGTCTTCTGAGGAATTGTCATTATTTGCAACCAAACTTTTCTTCTTATTATATTTCTTGTACTTGTACTTCTTTTCATCATCAGAGTTCTGGTCCTTTTTCTGATGGGGGCACTTAGATGAAAAATGACCTATCTTACCACAGTTAAAGCATTTGAAGGGCAACTTCCCTTGATATTTTCCTGATCCTTTCTTTAACCTTCTCACAAATTTTGCCTCAATTTCATCAAATTCTGAATTAGTATTCTTGTCTGCTTTAAAAGATGCTTCTCTAATACTGGATTTATCTTTGTTAATTATCATTTCATATGCAGTTAGAGTTCCTAGGAGTTGATCAATGGACAGAGTTTTAAGATCATTCAATTCTTCTATTGCAGAGACTTTTGGATTAAATTTATCAAGCAGAGATCTTAAAATCTTCTGAACTAATAGTGAGTCATCAACCATCTCACCTAGACCCTTCATGGCATTTACAAGTTCTTCAACTCTTAGAAAATACTTGCTAATTGTTTCATCTTCATTCATCTTTAGTTGTTCAAATTTCAATCTGTATGTTTGAATTTTGGCCTCTTTTACTTTCTCATTTCCTTCATAACTGTTAACAAGTTTATCCCACATTGCTTTGGCAGTATCAAGATGCATCACCTTTACAAACTCCATTTCAGCAAGTCCATTCAAGATAGAATTTATCCCCTTAGCATTAAAACTAAACTCTAACTTATCATCCTTGTTGGCTAGCACAAGAGGCTTTGTATATCCAGTCTCTACAACATCCCAGATATCAACACCTAAGGCCATTAAATATGTTCTCATTCTAATCTTCCAGAAGGAAAAATTTGTTCCATCAAACAGAGGGGGCTTAGAGGCTAAAGTCCCTTCATGACTTGTCATGTTTAAGCTTACAGATCTACCTTTAAATAAAAGGAACCTTCTCTGATACCAATTGTTGGAAATACTAAAACAACTGAGAGGGGGGGGGGTGAATCAGTTGTTTATGAGCTTAAACAATTTTATACCTTTTAAAATATTATTAATCTTCCTTCAACTGATCATAAACAACATGCAACATATGTACAGTAAAAGTAAAAACCATCATTCACACATAAAGTACACACAGAGACAGATTTTCACGAGGAAACCCATAAAGGGAGAAAACCTCTTCTTCTTCGAAATAATAGGCAGTCTTTTGCAGTTCTTTACATCATTCATAATTGATCACCAACTCAATGTGAGGATGCTACCTCTATTTTACAAGATGCAACTTGTTTGAGAGCTCCAACTCTCTGGTTTCTCTAGCACCTACTAGGAGGAAGCACCTACTCCCTGAGTATTCCAACACCAACTGGATGGAAGCACCAACTTCCTGAATGTTCCAGCATCAACTGGATGGAAGCAACAACTTCCAGTTACACAGGCTCCAACCTGAATAACAGAGAACACCTGTTCTCCCTAGCACCACCCTTCCACCCTTGTTTCTCTGGCTACAACCAGATGGAAGCTACAACTTCCTGTGTTCAAGCCCCCACTTGAACTTCTGAGGACAACAGTCCTCCCGAGCACCTCCCAACCACCCTCAAATAGAAAATAATGAATACACAGACAACTTATGCACATAAATCAATTCTTACCTGTCTTTTTCTGTATCTGATCTTCAACAAACTGTTCTGCAATTATTCTCTTCTTCTGTTTGTTTAGCAGGTCTGCTCTGCATCAATTTTTTCTACTCATTTTTCTCTTCTTCTATTCTGTCTGTTATTCTTCTCTGCTTCTTCTCTCCATTTCATCTCCCGATACACATTTGCTCAATTTCATATTATACCACTGCGCATTTTCATTTTCTTACTATTTATTCATTTTCTCTTTAGAATAGCCAACTCGACACATTTTGTTTCGACTTATTTTATACACTCGAACAGACGATTCAACTTCCCATATCCTTCGGCAAGAATAATGACAACTATCCCTGTAACTGAAACGTTAACACATTTACCATCACGAGTCCGTTTCACTTAACATATTCGTAACAGAGGAGTTAACTGCAAGAAAGAATGGTAACCCTCCGATCACAATCAAGGTTTATCCGCACCGTTGGATAATCTTTATTGTTCTTGCCTTTTAAATCGGGTTTCGACATTTCGCCATTTCTTTGCCCAAGTGTCTCGACACTTTCATATCGCGATCTTCGAAACTCTGAAATGGACTTTATTCTTGACTCCCTCTCTTCCCGTGACCAAGGGCTGTGACCAAGGTTTTATGTGGAAGGCACTTTCACGATTTCGCATATCGTGAAATTGGAAGTCTTGATGTTCAAAATTCTTGTCAATACCAAAACCCAATCCCCGAAATTCTGTATAGAAATCGGATCAACAATCCAGATTCTATTTAGATATGACGGTTTCTATTACGTTGGGAATTCACTCATCCCGAAATCAAAATCCTTGTTGCACTTGTTTATTTTCCTTTTGGAGTCACGATTCACGAAACTCCGACACGGAGTTAGATCAATGGTCCAGGTGCGATATTGACTCGATAGTTGCGATTGAATCGCAATATCACGTTTCGTGATTTCGACATTTCTGTTGCAGTGTGTTCTTGTCTCCTTGATATCACGATTCCCGAAACTCTGATGTGGAGTTTGATCAACGGTCCGAGTTTGATCTTGGCTCAACGATTGCGATTGAATCGCAATATTGCGTTTTGCGATTTCAGAGTTCTTGTTGTCAATTGATTTTGACATTGCAAAGTCCCAATTCCCGAAACTCCGACAAGGGCTAGATTCTGCGGCTCAGATTCATTCTGGATTCAACGACTGTGATTAAATTGCGAAATTGCATTTCGCAATTTCAGGGTTCTTGATGTTAAGTGGATTGGACATTTCATAGTCCTGATCCCCGATTTTCCAATGAAGCCTCCTGTTGAGCTTCTCCCGGTGGCGCCCAATCGCTGCCATGCGTCCTTCCAAATGGACGGTCACGATTATGTCGGGATTTCGAGACTTTTGCTGTCCCAATGTACACGACCTCGAGAACTCTGATTTCCCAATGGCCGATATCTCGATGCCTGTCGGGACTTCTCTCCTCTTGTTTACAGGGACTTATCCTCCGTGCAACTTCCACAGATCCGATGGCTGTCGGCGACCTGCTTCTGATCTGATGGCTCAGATCCTCTCTCCGACAAGGATTGTAAACTATGGTCCAGATTCATTTTGGATTCAATGGTTATGATTGAACCGTGATCTTGTTGCAATCTGTCTGATACTAACCCATCAATGACAACAACCATTCGTTGTCTACAAAATTTCCATCAATGACAATAACTATCAACACGCATTCGCTGCTTGTTCAATATTTGCCAACACGCATGTGATAGCATATAGAATCTTGAGTCTTTATCATTCCTTGTTAAATCACCATGACTAGGACAAAGACTACACTAGGTTCATTCACCACAAGTACACTCCTATGAGTGAATGTCATCCTGATGCTAATTGACACATGGAAATCACCTTAAGAAAATAGAGTCCATATCATTCCATGTCATGATCAAGGAAGGACTATGCCTTGACCCATTTACCATAAGTACACTTTTGTGATAAATGTATCATATCTCCCTTGGTATGCAACCCAATCTAGGAGAAGGTCTTCCCGATGTTTACTCGGGACATTCAATACAGGTACACCCCTGTGGGTGGAAGTCTGCTTGATGTTTCCACACACCGGAGGAACACTAGTGCATGAAGTATTTTGTTCTTTGAAGACTATTCTTAGTCCAGTCACTGTTATTCAAACCACCATGACCAATCCTAGGATAATATCTTCCCGATGATGAAACATCAACACTCCCTCTTAGCTAGGGAGGTATCTTCCCATGATGTCTTCATATAGTAGTCCATTGAATACTATGTACTCAACTAGTAGCACACAAATACTATCCAGTGACACATAGTCACTGCCAGTGGTACACAACCACTGCAGTATCACACAATTATCTTCCAAAGACACACACTCTCTGCTAGTGGTACAGAACCATCATAGTAGTACACAACTACTATCCAGAGACACACAATCTCCACCAGTGGTACACAACCACCATAGTATCAAAATTTCTGTCACACATGGAACTTCCATGTGGACTTCTAGAGGCTATTCCCTCTAGAAACACTAGGGTCAGCGCCATATAGTGTGTGATTTCAAGGTCAAATCCCTTGATGTGTCCTCATGTGCTCTCCACAATAGACATTGGGCTATAATCCCAAACCAACTTATCCCTCTCGAATAAGTGTCCTCATAGATCAACTCAACTCAGTCACAAAGGAGTACGATTTGGACTTCTATAGGCTACTCCCTCTAGAAACACTAGGGTCAACTCCCCATAGTGTGTGACATAAAGGTCAAATCCATTGATGTGTCCTCATGTTCTCTCCAAAAGGGACATGTCCTCATGTTCTCTCCATAAGGGATGTTGGGATATAAGCCCAAACCCAATTATCCCTCTTGGATAAGTTTCCTCATAGATCAACTCAACTCAGTCACAAAGGAGTATGATTTGGAGAATGTCTTAGGAAGCTGCAAGAATTAACACTCCCTCTTAATGAGGGAGGCATTCTCTGCCACACCATGTCTTTCACGAAAGTACTCGAACTTCGTCCTGGTAAGGGGTTTGGTAAGAACATCAACAACTTTCTCATCTGTAGGAAGATAATGCACTAGTACTTCCTTCCTTTGCACCGTGTCTTGGATTTAATGGTACTTGATATCATGGAAAATTGGATTCTGTGAGAGATTCACATAGCTCTGGTTATCACAATGAATAACAGTGGAATCCAACACATGTCCAAATAAATATGAAAGGAGATTGCGAAGCCACACTACTTTATGGAATTCCACACTCAATGCAATGTACTCCGATTCTGCGATTCTCAAATCCATATAATTTGTTTTCCTACTACACTAGTAAACCATGGAAGATCCCAAAGTGAAGTAACACCCGGAGGTTCCCTTCTTGTCCACTGTGCTCCCTGCCCAATCAGAGTCAGTATATCCCTACAATATCATGTCAATAATGGAATTTTATCTCCGAACATGTCCAACTGTGCCTCACAGGTATCTCAACACATGGTTCGCAACAATCCAGTGTGTCTTCCTTGGCTAACTCATAAAATGGGTAAGTGCAATCACTACATAGAAAATACATGGTTTGGTGTTAACTAGATACATCAATTATCCAATAAAATGTCTATATGGGGTTGGATCAATCTCATCGGAATTGGAAGAAGACACACTTAGTTTCTTTAGATTCATCACCATCTGTGTAGCCATGGGCTTCCAGTTCAAAATCCAAAACTTCTTCAATATATTAACTATCTACTTCCACTAACTCAGGAACATCTCATAATTTCTCTACCACACCTCTAGTCCCATGAAGTAGTGCATCATATCAAGGTATTTAATCTCAAACTCATATGCCAATGCATACTTGCATTCAACAATAAGGCTCTCTATATCGATGAGGAATAAATCACCAACATAGAGTACCAAAATCAAGGAATCACCATTAATAGTATTGCAGTATAGATTGGGATAAACAACACTTTTTCTGAAGCCCAAACTCATCAGGTGTCCATCAATATTTGCATTCCAAGATCGAGGTTCCTGATTGAGACCATATAGGGCCTTCTTCAACCTTTACACATGAGAATCCTTCTCATATATCATGAAACTATATTGTTTCTCGATGTGTACTTCTTCCTCAATCTCTCCATTAAGAAAAGTTGTCTTCACATACATTTGATGTAGTCTCCAACCCGTGGATGCTCCAAGGTAAATAATCGTCCAGATATAAGTGTATCGAGAAACATGAGAAATTGTATCCTTAGAATCTATTCCCTCCACCAGAGAGATCCTCTAGCAACAAATCCCATTTTTTGCTTCTCGATGCTCCCTTAAGCTATGTGTTTGATCTTATAGATCCAATTGGAAGTCACTACAGACTTCCCCTCAAGTCTCAGAACAATATCCCACACATCATTTTTCATGATGGAATAGTATTCCTCCATCATGGCATATCTTCATACTGGATGACTAGATTCCTCCTCATAACAAGAAGGATTAGAATCAATAATGTGGATCATTGTTGTGGTATAGCACATATGTATTTGAGGTCTCTTTCTCTCTCGGAAGGTACCATGAGGAGTTTCATGTCCTTCTTCCTCCTACAAATTCTAACAAGCTCATGTAGGTCTCTTCCGACCTACTGCAATATCTATGGGAACATCAACTGAAGCTACATGATCAACAAGATCAATTCGATCAATAGGGTCAACTATCTCCCTCTGAATTGTTGGAGGGTGAGGGGGATAAGGTACCATCTCTTCTTATCTCTCACTATAAATCTCCATGTGAGATCCTCTATATATCCTGAAGGATACCTCCTCCTCAAAGGTAACATCTCTTCTCACCTCAATCTGTCTCTAACCAAGGATGTAGATCCAATATTCCTTCGAAGACTCATTGTACCCCACAAGTGTACCCTTTCTTCCTAATGAGTCTATCTTGGTCCTTTTCTCCTTGGGTACATGAATGTATACTTGACACCCAAATATCCTGAAATTTCAAACCTCAGGCTTCACCCATGAACTGTGTCTATACTAGACATCTTGTGGTTCCCTCATGGAACACATGTCTAAGACATATTGAGGTTTCCTCATGGAACCAATGTCCACCAAGACATATCAAGGTTTCCTCTTGAAACCAATGTATTGGTTCCTTCATCTGACCATATAACACATGTCAAGATGAAGTCCACATTCCCTCCTACTAGTTCATACAGGACCCTCTGGGGAGAATGTCTTATGATGCTGCCTCTAACATCAACATTCTCTCATCTTCATCACGGGCACCCATATTTAAATAGGCTCTCAAACTTTTATAGAATTATTGGCATCTTCATTTCATTTCCTCTAAAGGAAAAGTCAATATTAGTCAACCAAGGATGGATTTTAACTCTACCATTCAAGTTATATTGGTGTATCTTAATCTAGAGTTTATTATTTTTCCCTTCTAGAGATCCATTCTCGATCTTTGACTTAAGATGTGAATGATTACTAATGAGATAGAAAGGGTAGCCAATGAAAAGCAAAGGGTCACCAATGGGATGGGAAAGGTCACCAATGGGATGTGCAAGGTCACCAATGGGATTCCAATGATAATGTTATTGTTTATGAATGTTAAAATGTGCGATATTCTTAGTGCAATACCTAACTGATCAGGTAGTAACTAGCCTTCACCATATTCATCTTTGAGAGGAAATAAAAATATCAAGCTAGAAAAAAAATTGTGAACGAAAATACTTTTCCAATTGATTATGGGAACATTTCCCATTCACCTTGAATCCTATGGCCATAGAGAAAATTTACTTTCAAAGTCTATGAAAAACTCTGGCACAAATGTTAAGGATAATATAAAACCGAGAATAATTAATGGAGGTCGTGACTACATTTACTGTGATCAACACTTTGTGAACGACATAGAGCGCAAAAGAAGATGTCATTCCATTTCAAATGCAATTAACCTCATTGCAATGGACTTAAATGAATTAATGATCATAGAAAGGATGACCCTGAACACTTCGACGAAAAAAATATTATGAATTTTTTCATTATTGTCCAGCCATAACAATTCCAACACTTTACCTCTAGTTATGAAAATTTCCTGCGTTTTCCACCCAAAGAGTTGCCATAAGTTGCACAGACCATGCCCATGGCCTTTTGTAGGGTTAAACTATAGGGAAAAATTATTCAGTTCCATCTCTCAACTGATCAAACAGTATAAGTTTCAATTCTGTTCTCGCGATTAGAACCCGGAGCCAAGCTCTGAATCCCTCCCTGCACCAAAGGGATACAATCGAACAATGAACCATGTAAACCTCCACACTCCTCCTTCGTAGGTCCACTAAGGCACTATCCAAGAACAACGTATGGAATGCAATAACAAACATTACCCTTCACCATATGTCTCTTACAACCATGCAGTAGAAACTTTACACTACAATAATCCACGCTCATTTTTCTGGACCCTCCCGTGAGGGAGTCAAGCCTAGTCCTGCTCTGATACCATGTTGATTTTTCTATATGAGATAATATTTTATATTCGATATATTATTACAATGATGAGTGTTTCATATATAGAGAACATATGGTGACCATCCATGAAAGAATGTGTCCTTTGTATAATCAATAACTATTTATTATTATTATTACTTATTATATATATATATATATATATATATATAATTTAATAATCAATAATTATATTATTAATTATTAATCATTAATCTAGGATAATGTCTTCCCAATGTTGTCCAAACATCAACAGTGCTCACCCAGAAAGACAAACTAGTGAATGAAAATGTGATTTCATTCATGTGCACTAGTCGACAAGGAGTTGAATTTAATTACCCAGTAATTAATAAACAATATTTTTTTGTTTATAAAGTTGTCAAATAGTTCAATCCCTACATCTTAAAGAACCATACAAAAGTAATAGTACCCCACCCAACCATGAGATCATTGTTTCTGTAGAAAGAACTTGGTGTGTGAAGAGGAGATGACATGGAAACCAACTAGGAATATGATTTAGAGTTAAAGCTTGCTTCCATAGTCATAGGCCAAGGTATATGCAAGATATAAAATTAAGCATTAGACCTAGTTTATTCATGAGAAGAAGGATAGGGCAACGAAATATATATTTGTGTTTAGGATAATTTGTATGTGAGTCTATAGACTCTTGGTACAATGAGATGAAGCAATACTTACAACATGGCACTGCTCCCAACTATATAAATTCAAAGTAGAAGAGGACATTAAGACTTAGGTCATACTAGTACCAGTTTATTAATGACATATTGTTTCTAAAATAAATATGGAGTACTTCTTAGATGTTTTGAAAAAGATGATGCCAATAAAATCCTTATAGAGATACATGATAGACTTGCGAGATGACATTTTTTCGGTGATACTAAAACACATAATATTATGAAGGATGTGTATTATTGGCCAACCATTTTCAGATACAAACACTCATTTGTATAGAGATATCAAACATGTCATAAGTGTGCTAGACATGAAAATAATCCTGCTATCTCACTGCAACTTGTAACAATAGTAGGACCTTTTTAGCAATGGGGCTTTGACATCATATGAGAAATAAATCTAAATTCCTCCAAGCAACACATGTACATTTTGACTACCACATTTTTTTACATGCTCAATTGAAGATATGTCTATGACATGGATCAACAAAGAAGTATTCATTCAATTTTGTGAGTATCATTGTAATGTCCCCAAAATAACAAACTCGAATTTTTTCTCACAAAAACGTAAATAATATTTATTGCAAGAAACATGCTGAAATACTCATGCAATTAACAAAATTTGTAAAAATGTGAATGCAAGCATACCTAGGAAACATACACGATGTTTGAATCAACATTTACACAATGGAATTGATCATGCAAATATATATAAAACTTGTCTTTAAATTGTTGAACCAACTGGATGCGTACGAACGACATTCTTCCTAGACATAAGCATTACACTTCCATTGTTCCTCCTACACGATATGATGGTTTAAGTCACTCCCAAATCTTCAATTATACGACCATGATTCTCTCCTTCTTTACACGGGTTTCCTTTTTGATCCAACAGTCAGATTTACATCCAAATTCTGGATGAATGACTCCAATTGCTTGATTTTTATAAAGGTTTCCATCTGTAAAAAATCTCTTTTTGAAACTTGATCTCTTACACGACTTCAAAAGAACTATCTCTTCCGAGCTTTGGAAAATGTACATGTAACAAATATCATCAATCCTTGACAGTGATCGAATATTACATCGATGACATTTACCATACTATTTTTCTCCTAAACGTTAGCCTTGTTGCTATGTTGCATTCTCTTTCCATCAATGAACCTTCATTACACAAGGACAGACCTTATTGGCCATCTTGACACTAATTCCAAATGTATAACTTTGTTCATGATTGATTCATGTTGTATAACTTTTTTCATGACTGATTCATGTTTCCATCAACGACAACACATAACCAAAACTGACAACAATCTCCCCCTTTTTCTTTGAGGGCAACATATCTGTAAAACAAAATGAGTTTGTATCTTTTCTCCCCCTATCACTGATCTCCTTTTCTATCTAATGCCAAATTTGTTTTCTGCTGAAATTTGTTTTACTTCTTCACTCCCCCTTTGACATCAATGACAAAGAGTGAGGCTCTGACTGTTTTTCTCCCCCCGTGAATTTACTAACTACTTATCTCTATTCATTGGGATATTTATGTTCAAATAAGTAGTCTTCTCGATACCAATCTGTAGTGATCAATTCTTTTAAACCTAATCTAATTACTTTCTTATTTGACAACCAAAACACTCCCCCTGATTTTTTATTGTCTTTCCTTTGTCAATTAGAACAAGAGTATGAATCTTGCTGATCTTTTCTCTATGCTTCTTATTCTTCTTTGATATTTCACAGGAATATCAATTGAGGATTGATACCAATTGATCTAATACCAATTTTCTTTATCAATTGATCTTTTCTAATATCAATTGATATTTGTAGATTGATACCCCTTGAACCTCTCTGCTACTTTTTCTCTTCTCCCCTTTTTACAAAAATGACAAAAAGGATCGTTTCTTGTTCCCTCTGAGGTTATACTCCCCCTAAGATGATGCTCTCCTTTGTCCATTTTCTCCTCCTTGTATTCTACAACTCCCCCTATCGATGATTTTTCTTTCTTTCACTAAGGGATCATGACATCATCAAGATTGTGTCATATTCTTCTATAGGGACTTCCCTTTCTTGAGATTGATATATTTCATATTGAATTTTACATTCCTTATTAGGAACTTTACCCATCATTTTCTTTTTATTGATTTCTTCATTTTTAGGTGCAAGATCATCTTTCATTTTTTCTTCTTCATATTTTTTTCTCCATATTTTTCTATGAGATATTCTTATTTTTTGACCTTTTCCTTCTAATTGTGTTTTTGGAGATTTGTCATCTCCTTTCTTCTTCCAAATTTAATTAGGTTTTCTCCCTGACTTGAATGAATTAGTTAAGGATTTAAATTTTGAACTCCTGCAACTTTAATATTTGTTCCCAAACCTATCACAGTTGTAACATCTCATTGTATGACAAAATTTTGTTGTATTCCCAACAAAAATGCATCTCCAACATCTAATTGAGTTTTTGGATTTTCTTGTATATCCTTTCTGTAGTTTCTTGCAGTCCATTGATTTATGGCCAAATTTATGACAAGAAACACAATATCCATTGATTTTGTTTCCATTCTTGAATTTATTTTGGTTTGAGAGATCTATCTTTTCATTTTCTTCTTCCTTTTTACTTTTGTAGCTTCCTTAACAAAGTTTATGAATTGTAATTGCTTTGAGATTGCACCTTTTCCTTTTGAGAAAGATGATCCTTTCTCATGTTTGTAAATGGTGCTCCACTTGTCATTGTATTATTTTTTATTGTATCCAATATCATTTTTGTCATCAATTGATCTTTGACTGTTCCAAATCTTATCTAGGATAGCTGAGATATTCCGGAAATTGACACTTTTATTTTTCTTTTCAATCATATTTTTGAGATTGACTATTTATGATTTCAACATGCGACATGTATGATGAAGGAGCATCATCATCAAGCACATGTGGAGAGACAACTCAGCACCTTAGTGTGCCTTTGAATCAATTCAAAATCTTAACACTAGCGTTTTCCTGCAAATATCTTTTTTGAACTGATTAAAAATGGAAGAAGATCAAAATGCTTGAGAGATGAATGATCTCGAGTGATTTGGGAGTTTCACTCCTAAACTTTAATGTAACAGAACTTAAGTGGGAGTTAGTTTTTTTTTTTTTTTTCTCTTAAGTAGATAGATGTTGTAAATGGTGAGGAGACACCACTAGAGTAGTTAGAGAGGAAAAGGCTCGAGGAGATCCGTTCAATTTTTTTTTGTAATGCATGCCCAGTAGAGGCTGTAGAAGGTATAAAAGAGAGGAGAGGAGAGAGATGAGACTCTGTTATAGTCCATCTTGAACATATTGTAACCAAGCATTCATATTAATTGATAAGAACATATTTCACTATTTATGAATGTCTGTATGAATGAATGCTTGTTTTGTGTCATCTGTGGTTATGTATGTTGTAGATGTGAGTTAGATTCCATCTACAGGAAACATATAGACTTCACTATTTTTCTGTGAGTTTGTTATATTGTTCTGGGTTCTTTAGGCTATGCAAGGAGTGCACAACATAACATTGGAGGTTCTGTAGCCAACGCAAGGAGTGCGCATTTGAACTCTGTTGAGTCAAAAAAGAACGTTCCAGGAGGGTGCACCAAAGCAATGACAATTCAAGGCAAACCTCAAGGTTACTAAATACCTTGGAGGGTAAAATTTGCATAAGAAGCATAGAGAGATAGAGTCATTAAATACTTTGTATAGCTCAACCAAGTGGGCATTGAGTAGGTGCAAGCGTGCATAGACGAACTCTATGTCGAGTTCAAAGAGAAGAGTATCAGAGGAGGGTACTCACAGAGTTGTTGAACACTCTATAAAGATCTACAAGTGTGCATTGAGAAAACATTGCCGAGAAGGCTCAAGAATCCCTTTAAGGAATAAAGGCACTGAAATCTTAGAACTTGATTAGGTAAAATCTCAAGAGAGATAGCTCAAGGAGTGCGCGCAGAAGTGAAATTATTCCAAGATTCACAAGCTTAGGAGGAGTAGTGTAAGTTTTCATGTAGAGCGCAAGTGTGCGCCAGAGTCGAGGACAATATTCATTGTCAAATCTCGAGAGGAAAAGTGGAGTCAAGACCCTTTCAACCGGTTTCATAGGAGAAGGTTCAATAAAGAAGATCAGGAGGAGGAGAGACAACAACCATTAGATCGACTGCAAGAAGAGATCTGGATCATCAGATTGGGGTCCAGGCTGGAGAAGGAACGAATGAGAAGAAGGATAGATCCCATCCATTGGATATGAGCACAAAGGATCGATATTCATTTGATCTAGGTAAATTTCATAGGCCTTAAGTCCCGAAGTGATTAAGGACATTCCATCATCCAGAGGGACAGGTGGCGCAATATTTATAACTTCAGAATTTTGTATACCATGAGAGAGAGAAATCGCCAAAAATTAGATCCTGGGCATTGGTCACAAGGGGGGTACATGTCAATAGATCTGAGGCTTCAGGGAAGATCAATTCAAATATTTCAATTGAGGAGTTGAAACTCCTGAACCTCGAAAAGCCAAAGTAAATCGTATCCATCAAATTCAGAGGGACATGCGGAAAAAATCTATGAACTTCGGGTGAAAGAACCTTGAAGATCCAAAGTGAATTTGGACTATCAAATCCAGAGGGAAGCGTGGCATACATCCATTGTCTTTGGGTGAAATCACTCCAGGAGGAACGAGTGCATAGGAGTTTGAAACTCTTGAAGCCCGAAGAGCCGAAATGGATCATGGCCATCAGATCCAGAGGGGAACACATCGATAGATCATGAACTCTGGGAGAAATCACTTCAGGAGAGAGAGAGCATGGATAAGTTGAAACTTATAAAGGTCAAAGTACCAAAGTGGACTAGAGTCATTGATTCAAGGAGGACACATGGAAAAATATCTTCCATTTCGAAGAAAAGTCACTACGGGAGAATAAGGAGTGTGTTGGATAAGAACTTATGAAGGATGGAGAGTCAGAGTTCATATAAGTTGTTCATTCACTGAGGACAGGTGTCATCATATCTTCCACTTCGGAAGATATCCATTTAGGAGGAAGCAAGGGTAGAGAGTTTGAATTTCCCGAAGATCAAATTGCCGAAGCAAATCATGACCATTGATTTGAAAGGGACATGTGTCGATAGATCGTGGAAATCTGGGAGAGCGTGCTCTAGAGAGAAGGAAGGAAATGAGGATGATATCAACCGTTGGTCAAGAGGAACTGTCCAAGATCATAAGATCGACGAAAATGCTTGATTGCGGGGATAGAAAGTGCTTCGACTTTAAAAATCCTAGAGTGGGCCACAATCGAAACGACGATATTGCCAAAGGGCTACATGGGAGATGATAGTGAATAGCTAGGAGAAAAGTGGTGTGGTCTCAAACCACTCTTGGCCACCCTGCAATCACATTCTTACATGACGTCATAGTCCGAGGTCACATGTGAAGGAAAGGACCTCGCGAGGGGAGCTAGTGTTTGTTATTTGAATTCTTCAAAGAGGCTAGGAAAGAGCCTACGGGTTTGCTAGAACCTGCACTTTGAGGGAAAGGGGACCTGTGTAAATTAGTTGGGGTCTAGCAGAGGCCTGAATAGTCGATCTGACTCCTTGATTTGAATGATCCTATATTGGGATGTCGCGCAACCCTGAGGGAGAGAAGGCAGGGTCTGCATCAATGTCTCTTCCTTTTTAGTCAACCTAATATTTAGGGATTCTTCCATTTCCTTAGCATGTTCAAGTTGAGTCTTTAGATTGATGAATATTTATTCTATCTCATCCAAGACTTATCTGAATTTAATATTTTTTTCATATGTATTCAACTCTTCCATATATTTTGTTAGATCAAAAACTTTAGTTTTCAATATTTTGATTTTTTCCTTTTTTTCTAGTTGAATCCTTTTGAGGTCGATGGCTTCCAATTCTAACCTTGTTACGAGGAAAATATCTCTATGGATAGGGGTAAACCACAAAAGATAGAAATGACTACAAAAATAAACTCTAATCTCAAGTATGCTATATAAACAAATATGCTACCAAGACAAGATAAAAGGCCTACCTTGTCCAGATGTTCGATGAAGTCCACCGTTGAGCACTTGACTCAAAGAAATACACCGGCAACTTGTCCTCAAAAACCAAGAAATGAAACCATGTGGTGATAATATATAATGTTAGCACAATAAATAGCATAATCCATTAACATTCATAATAAATATGCCCATGGAATAACAATTCAAATATTTTCAAGATATTAATTGGAAGAGAAAAGAGTATTTATATTAGAATGTAATCAACATAAGTGAATGAATTACAAACTTTTGTGTTGGCACAGTTCAAAACCGAGAAAATAAGTCCCTTCTAGCCGGACCTCCACCACTTCAATCCTCCACCAAAGACAAGCTCATATAAGAGAGGCAATGAGGTTCTCAATCAAGTAGGGAAGAGCTTGGGGGTTGAACAATATTTTTAGACTTAAAAGGACAAACGGATGCAGACTCAATATGAAGTGAATAATTTCTCTAGAGTAACTTTTCTCTCAAAGTTGAATTATTCTCCTCTTTTTCATAGCTCATATTTGGCCCATTTGTATCCTTCAAGGGGAACTGAAGGGTCAAGTTAGAACGTTTCTAGTATATGAAAGGTCAAGGATCATGGATCTCATGACATGACATGGAAACCCGACACCATTTTTTTATTTTGGGCACAAAACTCGATGTATGTGGAATGTAGTGGTGAAACTTGCATATACGCATGTTGTATAATAGGTAGGGTGCGTATATGTGGAAAAATAATGTTTTTAGCTATGGGATTTGTAAAAAGGGACTTCAAGTATGCATAGTGAAATGGAAAAAGGCCTTATGTGTAATTTTGCATAGGGTGAGACAAATCTTGCTATAACAGATGCCCCCTAATGTGTGAGGTCATAGGAGTATCTACGATGGATGAAATACATTATAATACCTAGAAGTGGAGTAATGGGGACCCATCTGGAAGAACTAGTTTCTCATGAGAATATTACAATCTGTACTGACTTCGCACACGTGGCTGCCAATTTGAATTACACTACAGATCCATGTGAAAATATACCAAACAACTGCCCATGGCCATGAATAGGAAATAAAAAGGTGGCTACATTCCAAAGGATGTCATAGTCACGAACAAGGCCCAGTAAAACCAGTCTCAAAATCAATCTAAAGATATATGTATATGATGGATTACAAACTGATCTCCCATGATCATTGAAGTCACATAGGTACCGGTCCAATCAAAGGTATCAAAAACTCAAGAAAGTTGTGACTATAAACCGATGTATTCAAGTCTTCTACACAATCTACCAAAGGTGCAAGTCTACATCGTGTGAATAAAGGATTTGAGGTCGAACACAATGAGACTTTGTTTGATTACTAGTCATTAAGGTATATCGTTAACAAACGTGAGACAACCTATCGATAATGAAAGTAGGTATCAAGGCACCGGTTACATTCTTACAAGTGTTAATAGAGGTGTCAAGGTATAACACTTGAATAATCCATCGATCAAGATACATTGATGTATTCCCGACTGTTGATGGCGAGAGAACCTACCACTAATGACTGCAAGCCTCTAGGTACTCATAGGACTCTAGGTCTCATCTCCAGAATAGATGAGATGAAGTCGATGGAAGGAGACCCACTAAAAGGAGAGCATTAAGGCATATCTCATCATTCAACATGAGGTGCAAAACAAGATCTTGATGATTTGGAGGAAATCGTATGAAGAACATGTTCATGAACCAACGACCATATGCGTCTTTCCCGTGTTCTAGATACACGTGGTACACAAAAACAACCCTCTGAATAACATCCAATAAAGAAAACTGTTGACAAAGGCGAGGAAACCACCAATAAGTCTAATCGAATCTAAGACACTACACAAATCCCAATGTGTGAATAGATGTCTTACCGTCGAACACAAGGGAAACCATCCAATCAATGACCAATGATGAAATGTCAACTGCTAGGTTCAAGGTTACCTACCAATGAGGAAAGTAGGACCAGGGTGTGCAATAGGACTACAACTTCATGTGATTTTGAGACACACTGAGGGTATGGACGACATGCAAAGTTAATCGTTTTGAGGAATGACCAACATAGGTTTATAGACATCCTTTAAACAAGAGCATGAGACATATGGAAGTCTCTGGTAGCATAGACTCAATGATGAAACTTTGAGATGCAAGAGGCATCATTCAAACTCTCCATAGGGACTGGAAGAGTAACCAGTCAGGGGAGTAAACTCACTGTAATGAGCTCAACTTCCTAAGGTCATGCTAAACCCAAAATTTTGATGACAAGTGGACTAAAAAATTGTATGCTTTGTTCAAAGGTGACATGACTGCTGACAATATAAGATAATATTCCCTTCCCACTCGTCTTTTTTGTTTTTTCATAGTCAAATGAATGCTATGATACAGAGGAGGAAATGAGTGTCACAAGTAAGAAAAACTAGTTCCAGTAGTGGAACATATCTATGCTCAATGCAAGGAGGTGCATGCGGGAGATGGACACTTGAGGGAATGTTTCCTCCTGGGTATAGGGTGTCAAGATGAAAATGATATAAACAAGGCTCTACTTGGATGATGATGCAAACTACTGAGGTGAGAGACTTATAATGCAAAAGAGAGAATCGACAATAGGCTCAATACTACAAGAAAGAGAATGGGATTCAATTACAACTTAATGCCAAAAAATGTCCTTTATCGTAATCTTAGTCTACTTGGTTTGAAAAAGAGATAATCTTGCACCAAATAGACGTCCTTTCAAATCCAATTTATGAGTGTGAAAGAGACAAATTCACTCAACAATATTTTCTCTTTTTGAGAGAGTCGAAAAAGATCTTAAATCAGACTCGCGACCTTTTCGATCCAATTAATGAGTGTGAAAGAGAAAAATTCACTCGACAATATTTTCACTTTTTAAATGAGTCAGAAAATAAATTAAATCAGACTCATTGGGGGGTTTCTAGGCGACATGTCATGGGGGAGGCCAAGGCTCCCATGCAAGATTTCTATGAAAGGTCAGCAACTTACGAATAACTGACACAAGATTGGGAAAACCCAAATCTCTCCAAGTCAAGGATGATAAAGTTCTAGTGGAGGTTACCTTCTCCACGATATATCAGAGAACGTCTCTTACTTGGAAAGGCATAAGAGGAGGAATTTGATACCCCACAAGACCATCCTAGTCAAAGGGAACCTCTCCAATAATTGGAGGGAGAGTACCCGGGGAGAGTAAAACTCTCTCTTATTCAGAAGTTGCAATACTAGAAATGATAATGACATGGTTGAAGGACGCATCACCCTCTAAAACAAGAGTTGTATTGATTGGATATTGCATCAGTACGACCACTTCTTCAACCGTTGGTTGAATAACATGAGAGACAACAAGGCTAGGAGACACATCACCCTCAAAAATAGGAGTGGGGTCAGGTGATGATTACATGAGCTTGACTTTCATGTCAATCAAAGGAGAAAAAAAGTGTTGGGAAACCAAAGACGACTTAGAACTCAAAGGGCCCGTAGGTGAGAACCATGCTTCTGGTACCACAACAGTAGCATGGTACAAACAAGTAAGGTGATTTCCTTCGCAAATATTACAAAGTAACTTGGGATTATGTATTACACATCTAGGCTTCTCAATCATATGAATTCCCCCAACATCATTCAAAACTGTTGGTGACATGCTCTTAGCGTGATTGGCATAGGCTAGAGATGTGATGTCAGCATGACTCATGGCGACTAGAGTGGTGCCCCCAACATGAATTGCAACGACTGGTTGTGAGTCTTCAACATGGCATGTAGAGGTTGTTTACCAATCCCCAACATGACTAGCAGAGGTTGGTGATGGAATTTCAGTATGACTGGGAATGAATGGATCGGTGGAGGCGGTTAGTTTTGGCATTTGAGACCAAGGTCTCAAAAAAGACTGGTTTTGAGATATTGCAGGACATGAAGGATCCTATTTTACACCGTGTCCCTGTCCGGAAAGGTAGTATCCTCTGCCTAATTGATTCATAGAGGTTTGTACATGCATCATCACTGAAGCAGATGTCTGCGAAGAGACAAAAGCAGGATAAGGATTATTAAGGTGAGGATATGTGTTTCCCCCATGTGAAGCGGTTCAATGAAGGGGGTATCTTGTACCATAAAACTAATTCCCTCCATATGAAGTACCAGAGGACATATGGAGACTCTTCATGGAAAGAGTGTTCGTAGGATCTGGCATAACAGACGAAGGATACACGGATGGGGTATAACAAGTATAATAACCACTCATTTGACCACTAGCTCCTAGAAGGATGAATCTAGGATTGGATCCGTAAGAAGGGATATTCCAACCTCCCAAAGTGAGAGTTGGTTGAGGGATATGACTCCTATCAAATGAAGATGTATTCAGTGGATCCATCGTGCCCCCAGATCAAAAACTAGGATTCATACAAGCAGGAAAGGGAGAGGATGGAAAGGGTGAAGGCATGTATGGCATATTAATAGGAAAATGATTAGAGACCCAAGGCATGGACTGAGTATCATAATTCTACATACCATTATGAAAATCACATAGATTCATCCCCATGAAATGAGTGAATGTCATGGGAGAGGTAGCAATAAATGAGGGATCCAAAGGAACTCCACTATCCATGATAATGACAACTCAAGGCATGGTAAAAATCCTAAAGTCAACTAATAGTCAAAGAGTACAAAAAAATAAAATCAAAAGGAAAATATGCACACAAACAGGATAAAGTGGTTGAAAGGGGCCTCTCTCCCTAAAGTAGGTATGCCTCTCCCAAGAGGGGCCTGAGACTCCCTACTAAATATTAGAGGTACCAAAATCAATTATAAGGGCCCTCCTGGGCTTAACATCCAGTCGGTCTGACCCCCCTGGAGAGGTAATCCTCCATAAATGTTGTGTGTTGCCCAACCCTTATCTGACCCAGGGTACCTATAGAACAACCCCTACAAGTAACCTATGTGGTACCTAAGTCAAGAAACTAATCAACCAAGATATAACCGATGCACAAGTGAACATTTGTAAGTTAGTTCCACCATATGGTTAGGGTAACAAAGCCCGGAACCTTGAAAGCATTGTCTCTCACAGAGGTAAAGGTACTAGCAAGATCCCCATAAATATATATGACGCTAAGAAGGTATCGAGGGGATATCCTTTCAACCAACCTCACATGACCTCGTGCTTAACTCTGGTGTAAGTGGAGCCTCATGATATTACCAATTATACAATGGATTTCTCCACTCCCTTAATCAGACACATATGTTGATTTAATAGACTTGGAGAAGTTTACTCACAAAATCCTATTCCAAGGCTCTAAATCCTAAGATATTTTGTTCACCCTAGAAAATAAAATCGTTACTAATCAATTTTAAATTATAGCGTACTTTTAGTGGTCTTGCTTACTCAAAAAGGTGCGGTCGTGAAACTAGTGATGTTATGACTCAACAAGTAAAATAAATGAATATGAATACAATGCAAAGTCCTAACTTCAATTCCCAATAAATGATATGATTTTCAAAATGCAATTCTCAATTTAGTTATGCAATCCCAAATAAAATGCAATCTTTATTTACATGTACTAAGATCAATGATATGGACTCAAAAGATCAAAATGCCAACAATGTAAAATGCCTAATATTTTTGTATTTTCAATATAAAAGAATGAAAATGAAAGGATTGAACAACAACTTGATATAAAAACTCTATTGTATGTAAACAAGGACAAACCAAGTAGGGTATCAAGGAGAAAACACCCAACCTAGGATGCAAGGACAATGAAATGAAAAGGATGATGAGAAAGACACGGCCCAAAAATTCAACCAAAGAAAGGTTTCCTATCATTCCACAGACACTTAACAGTCATAACAGAGACCCAAGAAGACTCAACAATCATCAAAATCTACCCAACAACCAAGCAATAAAGGGTGATGTACATGACTTTTCAGGAGAAAAGAGCATATATACGCCTCTTGCAGGAGGACAACACATGTATGTACGCAACTGTTAGGAAAAAAACCCATGCATATGTGTTAAAACACAACCAGGATAAGGATAAGGATAATAAACTCAGACTCATAATGAACAAAGGCTATCAAGCAGTCATACGACAAGAAACTAAATATAAATGAGAGAAATCTAATAAGAAAAACACTTCAAACCCCGAAAAAAGAAGATTATATCCCCAGTATGGTCATCAATTATGTTACGAGGAAAATCTCTCTATGGCTAGGGGTAAACCACAACAGACATAAATGACTGCAAAAATCAACTCTAATCTCAAGTATGCTATCTAAACAAATATGCTAGCAAGACAAGATAAAAAGCCTAACTCGTCTAGACATTCGATGAAGTCCACAGTTGAGCACTTGACTCAAAGCAATACACCTGCAACTTGTCCTCAACGACCAAGAAATGTAAGCATATGGTGATAATATATAATTTTATCACATTCAATAGAATAACCCATCAACATTCATAAAAAATACTCCCATGGAATAACAATTAAATTATTTGCAAGATATTAATTGGACAAGAAAAGAGTATTTCTATTATAATGTAATCAACAAAAGTGAATGAATTACAAATTCCGTGTCAGCACAGTTCGAAACCGAGAAATTAAGTCCCTTCCATCTGGGCCTCCACCACTTCAATCCTCCACCAAAGGAAATCTCATATAAGAGAGGAAATGAGGTTCTCAATCAAGTAGGGAAGAGCTTGGGGGATGAACAATGTGTTTAGACTTAAAAGGACAAAGGGATGCAGACTCAATATGAAGTGAATAATTTCTCCAGAGTAACTTTGCTCTCAAAGTTGAATTCTTCTTCTCTATTCCATAGCTTGGATTTGGTCCATTTTTATCCTTCAAGTGGAACTAAAGGGTCGATTCAGAACGTTTCTAGTATATGGAAGGTCGAGGATTATGGATAGCGTGACGTGACATGGAATCCTGACACCATTTTTTAATTTTGGGCATAAAACCCAATGTACGTGATTTGTAGTGATGCAACCTGTGTATACAGATGTTGTACAATAAGTAGGGAGCGTATATGTAGAAAAATAATGTTTTTAGCTCTGGGATTTGAAAAAAGGAACTTAAAGTATGCATATGAAAATGAAAAAAGGCCTTCTGTGCAAGTTTGCATAGGGTGAGGAAAATCTTGCTATAACAAACCTGTGGCATGATTCTTCCTTTTTAGTGAATTGGATCTTATGTGCTTCTTCATTTTTCTTATCTTCTTAAATTTTAATCATTAGAGTTGCATTAGTACTTTCATTTATCTTTTTGATGTTAATAATTTCCAATTCCAACATGTGACATGATTCTTCTCTTTTATTTAATTGGATCTTTTGGGCTTCTTCATTTTTCTTAGTTTTTTCAAGTTGCGTTTTTAGACAGATGACTATTTCTTCTGTCTCTTCTAGTACTTATTTTCTTTTATTTTCATGTTTCCTTAATTCTTCCATTTCTTATATTAGAATAACAACTTCGGTCTTCAATCCTTTGATTTCTTCTTCTTTTTTTCTAGCTGAATATTTTGTTCACGCTCTTCATGGTTAGATTGATCTAACTATTGTAGTAACTGTTGATACTGAGAGGGGGGTGAATCAGTATCAAGTACAATTTAAAACCTTTTTCAACTTATACTTAAACCATTCAACTATATCCAATGATCAATGAACAATAGTATAAGAGCTACACCAATACACCATAATACAGCATGCACAATATATGAGAAATAATCAATAGTTTATTGTTCAAGGGAAGTAATGACTTCCAAAGGTAGCTACAGCTTCCAAATGTAAAGGGAGGGATAAACCTCCAAGAGGAAGATACAATCTTCCAATATAAGGAGAGATTTGAACTCTCCATTCTTGCCTCTTCCTTCCACCCAAGAATATATTAGAGATAATAAAACTTTACATTAAATCATCACCATCAACCAATCATTACATAGAACCTGATAATGCTTCCTGAGACTTCTTCAATTTCTGCAATTATTCAATTCTTGGAGTACTCTGATCATGTAGATAATATTACTCAATGTATTCTCTGAAACACCTCCAATTTTCACTCCTTGAATCCCCCCCAAAAGGAGGTTATAGAAAGAATGGTAGACTTTATTCAATTCTGGTCTATTCAGAAGACCCAACTTGTACAGCATGCCCCGCACTCAATATTTAACATCCGATTCTGAAACTCTCACACACAAAAATAACGTTTGTACTCTTTCTAATGAAAGTGGTCCCACTTCATTTGGATTTTGTATGAAGACGTTATGACTGTTTTACCCAGAACACATGTTTATTGACTAGCTTCAGGACTGGTCACAAACCCTATCTTCCACAGAGTGTATCTCCATAATTATAGTGAATCAAGAGCTAAACCTTTTACCATAGGTACCTTGATATGTCTTATCAATACCATAGTGATTTCACCATCTGAATCATTCTATAAAAAACATTATAGAAAAAATGGTAAGATGACTTGAAAATAGCATACCTTAGAACACATCACCAAAAGACTTCATCCTCCCTTGCAATCCATCCTTCTTTACTTTTGATTTCCTCTGAAATTCAACTTGTATCAAAATGAATGTATAATGATGTTTATTTATACCATTTATGTCACTTCATTTTAACATTAGTGCCGACCTGACACTTTCTTATTTTGTAATTTTTTTCTTTAATTATCTTCAGGGCCTACATGTACTTCCTTCTTCAATTCACTTTGTCATCTTCAAAAATTCATTTCTCCTCAACCATGAGGATCCATGTGATGTGCCACATACCACCAGAAAAAACATGATGTATACTATCCATCCATGGGTGTTGTATCTACATGTGCATTTCCTTCATGTCCAAATACCTTCATCAATCGTGCGGTCCAAAACCCATGACTAGGGTTGACATCAATGACAACAAGAAATCTTCCAACAATCTCCCCCTTTGTCATTGATGGAAACAATCATGCTCCCCCTATCATCATGATCCCAATTTATCTCCCCCTTTGACATCAATGGAAAAGGTTAGGGCTGGTCCCCCTGAGTTTAATGGAAAAATGTAACTCTCTTCTTTGGGGTTGCTCCCCCTGAACATGTGGCACTCAATAATACTTCATCCTTATTTTTGGTCATTGGGCCTTTTTCTTCCTTATAATACTTTTGTGTCGCTTCTGTCTTCTCTCTCTTCTTCATGTCTAGGATGTATATGTTGTTCAGTCTTCTTGTCGCAGTTGCAACCAATCTTCCTGAGTTATTTTCTCTGATTTTACATTTTCAGGAATCAAACATAAGAGTGTATCCTTGATCACACATTTTACTAACACTGAGTATATTAGGATTCAAGTCTTCAACCAATAGAACATTCTTTGCTTTTACATTTTTTTTCCAAGCTCTACTACTCCTTCTCCAAGTATTCTGGCAGATGAGTCATCTGCAAATGCAACATTGCCACCCTTTCTCTTCAAGCTGATGAATTTGTCTTGATCCTCGGTCATGTGTGAAGAACATCCACTGTCTATGTACCATTCATATTCTTATTTACATTCTTCAGCGGTTAATTCTATTCAACAATCTTCATTGTTTGGAATCTCTTTCCTTTTCCATACTGTGGTTGGCATAGGGACATCTTCATTCATATATCTGCAATCTCGTGCTTTGTGACCAAGATAATTTCATTTGTAGCATACAATATTTTTGTCCATCAACGGGTAAAATGAATTATAACTTATGTTGACAAATCCATGATTATTTCCATAGCTTCTGTTTACACCATTCATGTTTCTTGATTATTTGTTCCTTTCATTGATTCTGCAATTAATTGTCTTATGTCCAAAATTTTTGCAAGTACAACAATGACCAAGAAAGAAATTTTGATGCCTAGGAGTAAGTGACATTCTTTGTGATGTAGTCCATCTGGGTTTATGATCTACTCTTCTATAGTTTCCTTGATACCGATTGAATCTTATTTGATTCCTAAAGGTAGGAGGTCTTCTTGGATATTCATCTCTTTTATAATCATTCCTTCTTTCTGGTATCCTGGTCCACTTCTCATCAACTATCTGTGTAGCTATTTCTTCAACCTTCTTGTTGGTATTTGCATCTTCTTTGTATGAAGTTTCACCCATGCATCCAAGATGTGTTAATTCTTTTGGCACTTGAGAGTTTCTTAAGCTCTTCCTCAATGAGACAACTTCTTGTTCAAGTTTCTCA
>ML780231.1:624881-638778 GCA_009831015.1 Picea engelmannii
GCTATTTTCAATCTCAACATGCTTCAATTTTATAAGATTCTCATCTTCTTGTTGAATCATTTCTACTTCATGATTTTCTTCTTCTTCATTGTCATCTCTTTCAATCCTTGGATGAGGACATTCAAATTCAACATGTCCTACTCCTTTCACAATTAAAGCAAAAGAACTGACCTCTATTTTCTTCTTTGAAATCTAAGATGTTGTAATCTTCTTCAACTTCTTCTTCTTCTTCTGCTTCTTCCCTTGCATAAAGGTCTTGTATATTGTCCCAAAGATCTTTTGCTGAGGCATATAATCCCACCTTGGATTTCACTGAATCTGTCAATCCATCCAAGATGGTATCTATTGTCAGTTTGTTGTTCCTTTTTTCTTCCTTCTGAGCTGCACTCTTTGGTTTCTTCAAAGCATTGTATCCTAAAGCAACTGAGAACCAAACATCTACCCCAAGATCTTTCAAGTAAGTTTCCATTCTATTTTTTCAGTATTCAAAATTGCTTCCATCAAATGGTGGAATCCCATTTGGAATGTTGTCTTCCATTTCTGCATAGGATCTTCCTTCCAGTGGTTAAACTGTATTGAAGTTAACTTGCTTTGATACCAATTGTTGATACTGAGAGGGGGGTGAATCAGTATCAAGTACAATTTAAAACCTTTTCAACTTATACTTAAACCATTCAACTATATCCAATGAGAAATGAACAATAGTATAAGAGTTGCACCAATACACCATAATACACCATGCACAATATATGAGAAATAATCAATAGTTTATTGTTCAAGGGAAGTAATGACTTCCAAAGGTAGCTACAACTTCCAAATGTAAAGGGAGGAATAAACCTCCAAGAGGAAGATACAATCCTCCAATATCAAGATATATTTGAACTCTCCATCCTTGCTCCTTCCTTCCACCCAAGAATATATGAGAGATATTAAAACTTTACATTAAATCATCACCATCAACGAATCATTACATAGAACCTGATAATGCTTCCTGAGACTTCTTCAATTTATGCAATTCTTCAATTCTTGGAGTACTCTGATCATGTAGATAATATTACTCAATGTATTCTTTGAAACTCCTCCAATTTTCACTCCTTGAATCCTACCCAAAAGGAGGTTATAGAAAGAATGGTAGACTGTATTCAATTCTAGTCTATTCATAAGACCCAACTTGTACAACATGCCCCGCGCTCAATATTTAACATCTGATTCTGAAACTCACAGAAAAGAAACTAAAGTCCATACTCTTTCCATTGGAAGTGGTCCCACTTCATTTGGATTATGTATGAAGAAGTTATGACTGTTTTACCCGGAACACCTATTTATTGACTAGCTTCAGGACTGGTCACAAACCCTATCTTCCACAGAGTGTATCTCCATAATTATAGCAAATCAAGAGCTAAATTTTTTACCAAAGTTACCTTGATATTTCTTATCTATACCATATCGATTTCACCATCTGATTCATTCTAGAAAAAACGTTATAGAAAAAATGGTAAGATGACCTGAAAATAACATACCTTAGAACACATCACCAAAAGACTTCATCCTCCCTTGAAATCCAACCTTCTTTACTTCTGATTTCCTTTGAAATTCAACTTGTATCAAAATGAATGTATAATGATATTTATTTATACCATTTATGTCACTTCATTTTAACATTAGGTCTGACCTGACACTTTCTTATTTTGTAATTATTTTCTTTAATTATCTTCAAGGCCTACATGTACTTCCTTCTTCAATTCACTTTGTCATCTTCAAAATTTCATTTCTCCTCAACCATGAGTATCCACGTGACATGCCACATACCACCAGAAACAACATGATGTATACTATCCATCCATGGGTGTTGTATCTGCATGTGCATTTTCCTTCATGTTCAAATACCTTCGTCAATCTTGCGGTCCAAAACCCATGACTAGGGTTGACATCAATGACAACAACCAATCTTCCAACAATAACAACATATCTTTCTTTTAAAGTTTCTCCAACTCTTGAAAAGTGCACATAACTGTGTATTCAAGTTGGTCAACAACATCCTTAGTTACTTCAATATATAAACCATTTGTTGGTTTCATACTAATCACTTCAAATGTAGTTATAACATCATTCTTAAAATCTAATAGTTTTTCTTTAGTGAATACTGAGGTATTCATCAATTCCTTGATGTATTAGTCATCTCTGTTGATGACTTGGGTTTGCATCTATTCTTTGATGGAAGTGTAATCTTTTGTGTTTTGTTCTTTATTCTGATCAAAATTATCTTTATCTGTATTTTGTTCTTCAATCTAATTGGAATTCTCCTTTTCTGAGTATTGTTCCTTACTTTGATAGGATTTCTATTCTTCTTGTGCTTCATTCTGATAACAATTTTTTAGATGGAGCCATAATTCTTTAGAATATTTGTAGTGCCTCATATTTTCTTTGACTTCGTCTGATAATCCATCCTAGATTTGTTTTAAAGATAATGAATTGTTTCTCCTTGCTTCCTTTGCAGTTTTGGTTTTTATCTTTGAAGTAGTTAAGTTCCAGGGATTACTTACTACTGAATCCCAAACTCCAGATCCTCTTGAATTCAAATATCTTTTTATATTTTCCCACCATGATGAATAATATGTTCCATCAAATAAGGGAGCTTCATTTGTGGAGATAACCATTTGTCCACCCATTTATTCAGAATCTACCTTCCATTTTTTAAATTATGCAGAAGACACCCTCTATGATACCAATTATTGAAATGTATACTTGACACTGAGATGGGGGGGTGAATCAGTGTCTGAAACTTTTGGCTACTTTTCATACTTTCATAGATTAACTGAATTAATTAAATAAGATATGCAGTTCAATTAATTATTCATAAACATCTAACACACGAACTGTATGAAGTAGATATAATATATTTCTCCTATTTATTTAACTTGTACAAATACATATAAAATCAATCCTTTAATCTCTTTGATTTCAACTAAATATGAGAGATCCAACTCTCTGATACAAGACCCAAGTTATAGTTCTTAGATCCAATTGATAAATGAGGAATCCAACCCTCATAACAAGTCCTAGCTTGTTGATCTCAAATCTAACTGAGATGTGAGGAATCCAACCCTCATAAACAAACTCATCTTGTAAACAGGAACCAACCTAATAGAATCAACTTCCATTAAATCCATTATATATACATATATATTTAATCCACCAATATACTCTCTTCTCACCATTCTTTCTTGTTTATATAGTCTTCCAACTAGTGTGAATTTGAAACATTGCATCTTTTGATATTGAACCAATGTACCTTGATCCAAGATCTTTTCATCGAAGTGACTTATTAAAGAATTGTATTAAATGAGCATAAAATGAAGTGCACCATAAAGAAGGAATAACTAAAAAATGAAGAGACATATGTATCATATATGAACACAAAAAACTTGATAACAGAATTCATCCCTGGTGGACTACGTCTCCAGGTCCTGCTCTCAAATGGGTAGGTCTTTTTATCAATTCAACAAAAACATTTGGAAAAATACACAAGTATACCTCATTATGGAGTTAAGTTGTAGAATATTTTCTCAGATCAGAAAAAAAACAACACCACTGAAATCATGGCATTGAATTACCCAAACATGACTGTCTCCACGCCTCAATCTGAGTTTGGCACTTTCAAGCCCTTGAGAAAATTCATCTCGGTTTCCATGCCTACCCTGGAATAAATTAATGGTAAATTTCTCATTTTTCATGCATGTCCATAAGGTTGTGCACCCCTGGTCTGACCCCTGAGCTCTGGAAAAAATCATCTCTTAAATAAAATCGGAGGACAAATATACCAACGAGTTTGTTTTTCCTTTTGGTTGGTGGATATATTTAAATTGCTTTGTTGGAGGAAGTTCTGGGGTCAAGCCCAGGATCTCCATTTTAATACAAGGCATATATATATATATATATATATATATATATATATATATATATATATATATATATATATATATATATATATATATATATATATATATNCTTTGGCGGATCCTGCCAGATATGGCGATGGATTATGTTACAAATTTAGCGGACTGGGGGTTGGTGCCAACCAACCCCTTTAACCATTTTAAATTTTGGTTGTTGGATGTCCATTGGCATTTTCCCGTTTCCACATGGAAACCCATGACTGGGCCATGTGGCGGCCTTTCATTGGCCCACATCACCATATTCTACGAACAACCTCGTCGCCTTTTCCATGTCATCCTACCACATCACCTACAGGGTGGTTGTATAGTCTTCCACGTGGTTGTACGGACTACCACATGGAATCTTCCCGTTGATCCATGGATTTGACTGAAAAAGTCCAAAAATGAGTGACATGTGGTAGCCTCTGGTGCTGCCATGTCATCATGATGACATCAACATGACACATTTCTCCCTCTGCCTGTGTAACATACCCTATACAGATGATGAAATCATCCATACTAATGTTGACGTCAATAGTACGGATGCTGACTCATCCATGCTGACTGGGCTAGGTTGACCAAAACTTTGATCATGAATATCTTTTGATTCGTAACTACGTTTGACAAGTCATTTACGTTGTTGGAAAGCTTGTGATGTGCTCTTCAAAATGATGCCAATTTCCTTGAGCTTTGAAGATTTTTAATTTTTACCCTTTCTATGTCTGTTGTGGCCTTTATGAGCTTTCTGAGTTGCTTCTGTGAATTCTGAGTTATCCTTAGCCTTCTCTGGATCCTTTTTGGATCACGCCTTCCCATTGAGACCCTTTTGGACCACCAAAAGATTTCATCAATCAACATATAAGTGAGGGAAGAGTTACCTCACCTTGTCCTTTTCAATCCACTTTGGTTTTCTTGGATGTGTTCCCTTTAATCCCACTCGAAGATAATCAACATCACCCTTGCATGAATTCCTCATCCTTCTGTCCAGGATGATATATTCCTTCAACTCGTAAAAGTACTCAGGAGAAAACTCATCAACTGAAGGTATTGAAACTTCCTCATCCTGATCCATGATCATGGGAGGCTCAAAAAGTTTCAATTTTTCTACATTTACAACTAAGTAAATATGCATATGAGGTGGAAGATCTAGAAGAAAATCATTGGTACCACTTTTCTCCAAAATAGTGAAGGGTCCATATCGAATGGGCTTGAGTTTCCTGCCTTCACCCTTAAATCTCTCTTTGCTGATGTGAATCCATACCTGGTCTCCAACCTGGAACTGATGACCAACCATGTGTTTGTCATGCCGAGCTTTATACTGTTCTTGACTTTTCTCCAACTATTCCTAGACAACTTGGTGTACCTGCTAGATATTCTGAATGAACTTGCAGGCCTTGCCTCCATTTCTTTATTCATTTGAATCGACATGTCTCCCATACATCAAGTCCAAAGGGACCTTAGGAAAATACCAAAACCATTTCTCAAAAGGAGAATACTAAGTGGAGTAATGTAAGGATTGATTGTAAGCATGATGTACATAGGGTATCTATTCATCCCATAACTTGGGATGCTTTTTGCAGTAGCCTTGAAGAAAAAGCACCATTGTTTGATTAACAACCTATGTGTGTCTGTCGTTCTGTGGATGGTGTTATCACCTACTAATTTGCATCAATTTTTCCCAAAGCATCTTGTTCTTGTGTTATTTTTCCACTCGGATTTTTAAACTTTTTCACCAGATCCGTCAAGCTTCCATCACCTAAATCCTTCACTCAACTAATCATCCAAAATAGTCATGTCCTCCAGAGTCAAAAAATTGGCGAATATCCCAAACCTATACCTAGCCTTAATGCTTATCTAAATCCCTTAGTTCCATCACTTCATTCATTTTTACCCTTATTTTCATATTCCCGTTTAAAATAAAAAAATATTCCTTTTATTAAGCACCCTTATCCTATCCACAAAGTCATGTGTTAAGCCTCATATGCCCAAAGTCCTTAGAAAATAGAAAAAGGGTTTATTATTATTAATATAAATATTTTATATTAAAATATTTATATTAATATTTAATCCATTGTTTAATTTATGGAATCACGTCAAATCATGGGCACGAATCTCAATTTATAATGTGGAAAAGTCAAGGGTTGGATGGAGGGCTTACATACATATCAGACATATAATTAACCTAGAGGTTAATTATGTGAGGTTTGGTGATTGGACACATGTTTTTACTTGGTTCATATCGGGGGTAAAAGTAGTTTGGATTAAACCACTCCAACCCAAGACCGATACAATAAATGCAAACATTTATCATATGTTTTATTTGCGACATTTTTCTAGGAGTGCATTTCAAAAAAAAATATGGAATTTCTAATAAATGAGATTCCTCCTCAGAGGTAAGATTTAAGTGTTACAAATTAAAGAGATTAATGTTTAATTCCATGGAAAAGAATTAAATGGGAAGATGCATGTGAAAGGAAGATTTGGGTAATTTTTTATCCAAAGGTTTTACAGAAGTAAAGGAAGAAGATAAAAGGTATTTTACCAAAGATGGTAAATTGGAAAAAACATGACACAGTAAATGTTTTTCACAGTGAAATGGTAAATTGGAAAAAACATAACACAATAAATGTTTTTCATGTGAAATGGTAACAATAAATGTTATATTTGGGAATTATTTTTATTTCAAATATGTTATTCCCAAATGTTTAATGAGAATATGGATAATTGCAATTATATTTGAAAGAGTATAAGTGAAATTTCAAAGAAAACATGGTAAAGGAAGGAGCTGGAGCATCAAAGGAATCTACAGGGATCATGAAACGTTTTTTTTTTTCTGAAAACTGTCATTTGTAATCATTGTAGAAGCTGAAATGTTTTATTTCAACTATTGTAATCATTTTCTAACTAAAATAACTCGAAATTGTATAAATGAGAAGGTTTTGAATGCATTAAGTATGGGCAGAAGTGCAAGGGAACAATTCTGGTTGTTATGAACTCCATTGTAATTTTCTGGAGCTGAATTGAATACATATGCAGAAGCTTTGAAGTATCTATGAAAAGATTCTAATGGTGGTGATATGAGTTTTGTCTTCCTTCATTGTATGTATTTCCTGTGTTATTTTATTTCATTTTCACCTTCTCCTATTTAAATTGGAGAGTTAAAGGCCCATAATTCATCTTATGATGCTCCTGGCTTAACAATTTAAACTATGTGTATTTCTTCTTAACTAATTCAGAATTCATTTCAGTAATGCTCTGATGCAGTTATTTGTTTTCTCCTTCCTCATACACCCTGCTCAAATTCAATTTATAACTTAGATTGATTGCCTCATTTAGCCTTTATCCTCTGGAGAGTTCTATCGGCTAGTCATTGTTTTCATTCACTTTTAGAATTTTGACTCCATAGCCCTGAGTGTTTCTCCCCTTCCTTTCCAACAACTTTATTAAAACCCCCAAAACAAACTAAATCTAGCCATCGATTATCATATAAATATCAAGTGACATGAGAGAGCCCTCTCCGAGTTGAGTAGGCTAGTGCTTCATCTCTAAAGCTGGTTGAAACAATTACCTATGTTGTTTGTCTATCAACCAGACAAAATTTATAGAGTGCTAACATTTTGGCGTCGTTGTTGGGGACACAATTAAAAAAATTTCCATGGGAAAGAACGACATGTTTGTGTTCTAAGGTCTGAGACCAGCAGACACTTAGGCACATATTGGTGGTATTCCTTCTCTAGCAACTCCACACATAAAAAAATTAGTTTGAAGGTGATTCCACTAGTATAAGAATCCGAAAATTTTAATTTTAATTGACGAATCCACTCTCAAAGAAAAATCCAGCTTCCAAAACATCATTGGTGACTCCACTGTCCGAAGATGAGTTCAATATTTGCAAGGTATGCTCCAATGAATCTCTCTCATATTCCTGGCTTTCCAAATCGTATTCCTCACATAGATTGGCAAAAATATTTGCCTAAATTCAAAGATGGAAAAGGAAATGATGTTGCCTTGCACTTGATTAGATATCACATGCACATATGTAAGCTTGGGATTAAATTTCATGAGGATTATTTGATGAAAATTTTTATGGCTACTCTAGAGGGGAAAGCAAGATTATGGTATGAAGGTTTAAAACTAGGCAGGTTATACTCTCTTAAAGATTTCCTTATAACATTCTTTAAGAATTATGGAGAATCTAATCCTTCATCCTTGGTGTTTGAAGATTGTTGTGAATTTTGTGAACATTTCATTAAGTACCTTGAAAATGTTTTTGGTGATGAAGTGTGTATGAATGATGAAATCATAGAAACCTTTTATGAATATTCATCCCAACAACAAATAGTATCCCTTCCTTTGGCTGAAGATGAATTTGATCAAGAAATTGTTGTTAAAAGTCATTTTCCTTCTCCTGAACATGATGAAGATTTCTAGCAAGATAGAGTGTTTCAAAGTTGTCTTTCTTCCCCTATGAATGATGTGGTTGTTAAAATTCTAAGTGGCCTAGACATGGATGAGGATTTTGAAACTGCATCTATGGAGACTTCAAGCAGTGAAAAAACAAATTACATAGAGTTTCAGGAAAGAAACAAAACAATGTATGCCATTTTTCAATCAGAAATACAAAAAGATAATGAAGAGGTAGTGGTATTATTTGATTCATTTGAAAATCATGGTTTTGAAAGTGCATCCATGGGAACTCTAGACTGTGAAATAGTGCATGCTGTTAGCTTTTCAAATTTGCAAGAAGATTATGAGAAGGAACTTATTTCCATTAATTCATTTGAAAGTCAAAATGACAGTGCTCAAACAAATTTCCAAAAGTTTAATGAAACCAAATCAGAATTGTTTGATGAACAAAAGGATAGCCTTGATGAACATAATATGGTTGTCATATTTGAAGATGTTCAAGAATGTATGAATGTTTTTGTTGAGATGCATGGAAAAGTAGAGAAACCTATTGCTTCCATTTCATTTGAAAATGTTCTCAGAATTGAAGAAATAGAGAAAGAACAACAAACACTTATGAAAGAGGCTTGTCTTTCTATTTTTTCTCATAAAGAAGAAATGGTTTTTCATGGTTTTCAAGATCTTGTGGCCATCCTATTACAGTCTTCAATGAAGGAGGAGTTTGTTTCATTCATAAGCTCAAGTTTTGTATTCAACTTTTTTTTTCAGCTACCATCGTTTACATTTGTCTGCCTACTTAAGAAAGATGTGAGCGGAGAAAATTAAGGAAGCCAATTGTTTGTTTGGTTGCACTGGGACTTTAGCATCACTTGATTGAGTATTCATTTGATCCGGATTTTATGAGTAGAACGAAATGAATATAGATTTTTAACAGGTGATTGACAAAAAATAACAAAGATACAATAAAATTGGTTTTCTATTCAATAACAAAATAAGCTGAAACTGTAAAATGCAGCGGAAACAAGCTTGCTGGAATGGTGGCAGCTTATCTCTGAGAAGAGATGTGGCGGCTGCGCGCATTAGAAAGAAGAAGATTACAATGAGGCTCTGAAGGCATTTTTACAATAAACAAGAATGCCCAAAACCCTAGACATCCAAAAACCTAACCCTAGGAGATGAAGCGCCAAAAGTCATGTGGGCCCAGTTTGGGTAAGTTAGTACATCAACTTCCCGGGGTCGTAACTTTTGCATACAATCTCCATTTTAGGCGTGTGATAGCCCGTTTGAAAGGTATCGTCAAGGATATTCATTTTGGGGGATCAATAATTCCTTCAACTATCATTGAGGAGCTTGATCCCGAAAAAACTTCATTTAGGCCCTCAAAATGGCCCTAGAAGTTAAAACTGCTAAAAATAGTAAATTGCCAAAATTGTCAGAAAACTATTTTGAGCCAGTTGGAAAAGGTGGGTGGCCACCGATATCCATCTAGATCATCATTTCATCATTTTTAGATTATATAAGAGTGTGCAAATAAGATTTTTTGTCAAGCATTTTTCATTTTGGGTTTCTAGTAGTGTGTACAATCAGATTTTAGCGGTGTATTTAGTGTTCAGTATCCAGTTGAGAGCAGTGTGTAGAGTTTGGTTTTCAGCAGACATTGGTGACAGGTTAGAGAAGGGTACACACACATGTTTTGGGAGAAACCCAATGGATCAGGCATGTGGTCTACTTTTCTTTTCTACCTCGCAGAGAGGATAACATCCCCAATAGGAGCCTATGTTATTACCTGCTAATTTGCATTAATTTTTCCCAAAGAATCTTGTCCTTGTGTTATTTTTCCACTCGAATTTTCAAAATTTTTCACTAGCTTAGTCAAGCTTCCATCACCTAAATTTTTCACCCAACTGATCATCCAAAATAGTCATGTCCTCCATGAGTCAAAAAATTGGCGAATATCCCAAACCTATGCCTAGCATTAATGCTTATCTAAATTCCTTAGTTCCATCACTTCACTCATTTTTACCCTTATTTTCATATTCCCATTGAAAATAAAAAATATTCCTTTTATTAAGCACCCTTATCCTATCCACAAAGTCATGTGTTAAGCCTCATATTCCCAAAGTCCTTAGAAAATAGAAAAAGGGTTTATTATTATTAATATAAATATTTTTATCTAAAAATATTTATATTAATATTTAATCCATTATTTAATTTATGGAATCACGTCAAATCATGGGCATGAATCTCAATTTATAATGTGGAAAATTCAAAGGTTGGATGGAGGGCTCACATACATATCAGGCATAGAAATAATGTGGAGGTTAATTATGTGAACGCAGACTGGGGAATAGTGATTGGACACGTGTTTTTACATGGTGCATATCGTGGGTTGAAGTAGTTTGGATTAAATCACTCCAACCCAAGCTGGAAACAATAAATGCAAACATTTATCGTATGTTTTATGTGCGACATTTTTCCAAGAGTGCATTTCAACAACAATTATGGAATTTCTAATAAATGAGATTCCTCCTCATGGTGAAAAGGTTTTACAAGGTAAGATTTAAGTGTTACAAATTAAAGAGATTAATGTTTAATTCCATGGAAAAGAATTAAATGGAAATATGCACGTGAAAGGAATATTTGGGTAATTTTTTATCCAAAGGTTTTACGGAAGTAAAGGAATAAGATAAAAGGTATTTTACCAAAGATGGTAGATTGGAAAAAACATGACACAATAAATGTTTTTCACAGTGAAATGGTAAATTGGAAAAATCATAACACAGTAAATGTTTTTCATGTGAAATGGTAACAATAAATGTTTTTTATAGTGAAATGGTGAATTGGGTAAAACAAGACATGGTTTTAAAGAACCAAGGGCATGAATTAAATTATGGAAGTTTAATTCTACAGGATAGAAAATATTTGGGAATTATTTTTATTTCAAATATCTTATTCCCAAATGTTTAATGAGAATATGGATAAATCCAATTATATTTGAAAGAGTATAAGTGAAATTTCAAAGAGAAAGTTGAAGAGGAAGGAGATGGAACATCAAAGGAATCTATAGGGATCATGAAACATTTTTTTCTGAAAATTGTCATTTGTAATCATTGTAGAAGCTCAAATGTTTCAGTTCATCTATTGTAATCAATTTCTAACTAAAAGAACTCTAAATTGTATAAATGAGAGAGGTTTTGAATGTATTAAGTATGGGAAAAAGTGCAAGGGCATAATTCTAGTTGTTCTGAACTCCATTGTAATTTTCTAGAGATGAATTGAATACATATGCAGAAGCTTTGAAGTCTCTATGAAAATATTCTAATGGTGATGATATGAGTTTTGTCTTCCTTCATTGTATGTATTTTCTGTGTTCTTTTATTTCATTTGGATCTTCTTCTGTTTAAATTGGAGAGTTAAAGGCCCAAAATTCATCTTATGATGCTCTTGGCTTAGTAATTTAAACTGTGTGTATTTCTTCTTAACAAATTCAGAATTCATTTCAGTAATGCTATGATGCAGTTATTTGTTTTATCCTTCCATATACACCCTGCTCAAATTCCATTTATAACTCAGATTCATCACCTCATTTAGCCTTTATCCTCTAGAGAGTTCTACCAACTGGTCATTGTTTTCATTCACTTTCAGAATTTTGACTCCATAGTCCTGAGTGTTTCTCCCCTTCCTTGCCAACAACTTTATTAAAACCCCCCCAAAAAACTAAATCTAGCCATCGATTATCATATAAATATCAAGTGACACAAGAGAGCTCTCTCTGAGTTGAGTAGGTTAGTGCTTCATCTCTAAAGTTGGTTGAAACAGTTACCTATGTCATTTGTCTATCTGCCAGACATAATTTACAGAGTGATAACAGATGGAAATAAATGCTCTTATTCAACTTGGTATCCATCATTCTCCACAAGATTGTCTAAAAATCTGCAAGGAATCGAGTATCTCAATCCAAGATAATGGATGTGGGTAATCCAAAGTGAACCCAAACATAGTGAAAGAAGAGATTAGTAGAGCGATCAATAGTGATCTATTTTTTACATGGAATCAAGATACACATCTTGTTGAACCTATCCACTACAACATACAAATAATCATGACCTCTTTTCGACACTGGTAAAACCCCTACAAAATCCATGGAGATCCTTTCCCATGGATGGGATGGAACAAGAAGTGGTGAGTATGGCCCAAATTTTCTATTAGTGGGCTTACAAGTAGAACACATCACACACCCCTTTACATATTTAGTTACAATTTCTTTCATCCAAGGCAAGTAACAAAACCTCTGCATATGAGCCATAGTTTTTCCTACCCCAAAAATGCCCAGACACAAGATAAATGTGAGCTTCTCATATTACATGGACTTGTTCACTTGTAGGAATACAAAGCTTTCCAAGATGGTAGAGTAGCTTTCCCTGCAGACAATAGTTCTCTACCTGTGCACCATGGGTTATCTTCTCAAATACTTATTTAAAATATTCATCAATGAAATATTGTTCCACATAGCTATCATGAGATAAATAAGCCTTATTAAAAATAATAGAAGAAACAATAGGAGGTCTAGAAAGCATATCATCTACCTTGTTACTTGTAGCCTGTTTGTATTTGATTACCAAATGAAATTGTTGAAGAAAACCCATCCACGTGTAATGTCGAGATTGTTGCATCTTGGTTTGTGGTTGGAGATACTATAAAGGATGAAGAATTGTTTTGTTTCCTTTCATATCAAGTAGTGCTTCCATTTATTTACAATTTGAACTAATGCATACAACTCTTTATCATATGTAGGATAGTTAACAACAAATTAGTTAAACATTTCAGAATGGTAACAGATAGGATTACGATATTTCATCAATATTGCACCCATGGCGTATCCAATGGCATATGTATCAATCTTGAAAGGTTGTTGAATATTTGGCAGTGCTAATACTGGTGTGGTACTGATCTTTTCCTTCAAAGTGTCAGAGGATTTTTGTTGTTTTCCTCCCCACTAAAAAGTGTTCTTCACACTGGTTAAGGCATGCAAATGAGTTGTAACAAAAGATAAGTTTCAAATGAATCTCCTCCAGTATTGGACTGCAACTAAAAATATTCGTACTTCAATTACACTTTTGGGCTCCGGCTAATTTACAATTACATCAATCTTGGAAGGATCAATTTTTAATTGTCCTCCTCCTACAATATGACATAAGTAGACAAGTGCAGTCCTACCAAATTCACATTTGGACAATTTTACATACAACGTTCCCCTTTGCAAAGTATCCAATACTTGATTTACATGCCTTACATGCTCATCCCAAGTCCCACTAAATATAAGAATGTCTTCTAAATATACAATCACAACATCATCTAGAAATGGCCTGAATACATCATTCATCATGCACATGAAGGTTGTCAAAGCATTACTGTAGCACCCATCCACAGGATGCTAAGCAGAGTAACTATTTATTTAAATACTTACACATTAACAATTTTGTTTTAGCATCATTTCACTGATTTTTGTTTGCACATTTCTTCTACATCTTCTCAATGATAAATCTAATAACATG
>ML780231.1:651921-665877 GCA_009831015.1 Picea engelmannii
ATACATATATATATATATATATATACATATATATATATATATATACACACACACACATCTATACACACATATATATATATACACATACATCTATACATCTATACACATACATCTATATATATCTACATATATGTATGTATATACATCTAAAGATGTATATACATATATAGATGTATGTACATATATAGAAGTATATGCATATATAGATGTATATACATATATAGAAGTATATGCATATATAGATGTATATACATATATAGATGTATATAGATGTATATATGTATATACATGTATACATGTATATATACATGTATACATGTATATATATATATATATATATATATATATATATATATATATATATATATATATATATATATATATATATATATATATATATATATATATATATATATATATATATATATGTTTGTGTGTGTGTGTGTGTGTGTTTTGTTGTATGTTGTTGGGCCTGCTGCTAACTTTGGAGTATGGTTTGGCTTTGGCAGATCCAACCATATCTGGTAGCAAATTATGTTATAAATTTAACGGACTGGGGGTTGGCGCCATCCAACCCCTTTACCCCTTTTCAATTTCAATTTTTGGACATCCTTGGGAATTTTGCCTCTGCCACATGGCAACCTTTCATTGGACCACACCACCACATTGCAAAAACATCCTCATCACCTCTTCCACGTCATCCTACAATGTCACCTACCGGGTGGTTGTACGATTTTCCACATGGCCGTATGGAATGCCACATGGAACATTCCCATTGGTCCATGGATTTGACCGAAAAAGTCCAAAAATGAGTGACACATGGCAGCCTCTGGTGTTGCCACATCATCATGCTAACCTCAAAATGACACATGTCACCCTCTACGTGTGCCACGTACCATGTACGAACGATGATGTCATATGTACTGATGTTGATGTCAGAAGTACAGACTGGGATAGGTTGACCAAAACTTTGACCACGAGTATCTTTTAATCTATAACTATGTTTGATGAGTCATTTACGCTGTTGGAAATCTTGCAACGCACTCTTCGCAATGATGAAAATTTCACTGAGCTTTGAATATTTTGAATTTTTTCCCTTTCTCTGTCTGTTGAGGCAATTCTAAGATTCTTGAGTTGCTTCTGCAAATTCTGAGTTATCCTTATCCTTCTGTGGATCCTTTTTGGATCACACCTTCATAATGAGAGATTTTTGGACCATCAAAAGATTTCATCAATTAACATATAAGTGAGAGAAGAGTTCCCTTACCTTGTCCTTCTCAATCCACTTTTCCTTTCTTGGATGTGTGCCCTTTAAGACCACTCGAAGATAAACAACATCACCCTTGCGTGAAGTAATCATCCGTCTATCTAGGATGATATATTCCTTCAACTCGTCAAAGTAATCAAGAGAAAACTCATCAACTAAAGGTATTGAAGCTTCCTCATCCTAATCCATGATCATGGGAGGCTCAAAAAGTTTCAAGTTTTCTACATTTACAACTGAGTAAATATGCATATAAGGTGATCTAGACGAAAAAAAATTGTACCAATTTTCTCCAAAATAGTGAAGGGTCCATATCGGATGAGCTTGAGTTTCTTGCCTTCACCCTTCAATATTTCCTTGCTGATGTGAAGCCATACCTGGTCTCCAACCTGGAACTGATGATCAACCCTGTGTTTGTCATGTTGAGTTTTATATTGTGCTTGAATTTTCTCCAACTGTTCCTGGACTGCTTGGTGTACTTGTTCAATCCTATGAATGAACTTGTGGGCCCTGCCTTCATTTCTTTCTTCATTTGAATCGACATCTCTCCCATACATCAAGTCCAAAGGGACCATAATAAAATACCAAAAGCATGTCTCGAAAGGTGAACGTTGAGTGGGGTAATGTAAGTCTTGATTGTAAGCATGTTGTACATAGGGTATCTATTCATCCCATAACTTGGGATGCTTGTTGTAGTAGCCTCGAAGCAAAAGTACCAATGTTTGGTTAAAAACCTTTGTGTGTTCGTCATTCTGTGGATGGAAAGAAATGCTCCTCTTGAACTTGGTGTCCATCATTCCCCACAAGCTTGTCCAAAAATCCCTAAGGAATTGAGTATCTCGATCCAAGATAATGGATGTGGGTAATCCAAAGTGAACCCAAACATACTAAAAGAAGAGATTAGGAGTTTGCTCAACAATGATCTACTTTTTACATGGCATCAAAATACACATCTTGCTGAACCTATCCACTACAACATACAAATAGTCATGACCCCTTTTTGACATTGGTAAACCCCCTACAAAATCCATGGAGATACTTTCCCATGGATGGGATAGAACAAGAATTGGTGAGTATAGCTCCAATTTTCTATTAGTGGGATTACAAGTAGAACACATCACACACCCCTTTACATATTTAGTTACAATTGCTTTCATCTAAAGCCAGTAAAAAAACCTCTACAAATGAGCCATATTTTTTCCTACCCCAAAATTCCCATATACAAGAGAAGTGTGAGCTTCTTGTATTACATAAAATCATTCACTTGTAGGAATACAAATATTTCCAATATGGTAGAGTAGTTTTCCCTGCAGACAATAGTTCTCTACCTGTGCACCATGGGTCAGCTTCTCAAATTCTTCTTTGAAATCTTCATCAATGACATATTGTTCAACATAGCTATCATGAGACAAAGAAGCATTCTTCAAAATAATAATAGCAACAATAGGACGTCTAGAAAGCATATCATCTACCTTGTTACTTGTACCCTTTTTGTATTTGATTACAGAATGAAATTGTTGAAGAAAACCCATCAACCTATAATGTAGAGATTGTTGCAGCTTGGTTTGTGCTTGGAGATAATTTAAGGGCTGATGATCTATAAGTATGATTGTTTCCGTCCCTAACAAGTAGTACTTACATTTCTTTACACTTTGAACTAATTCATATAACTCTTTATCATATGTAGGATAGTTAACAACAACTTGGTTAAAATTTTGAGAGTGGTAACATATAGGCTTATGATATTGCATCAATACTGCACCCATGGTGTATCTGATGGCATCTATCTTGATATCAAAAGGTTGTTGAAGGTTCAAAAATGATAATATTGGTGCGGTACTAATATTTTCCTTCAAAGTGTCAAAGGATTTTTGTTGTTTTCCTCCCCACTAAAAAGTGTTCTTCACATTGGTTAAGGCATGCAAAGGAGCTGAAATAAAAGAGAAGTTTGAAATGAATCTCCTCTAGTACTTGACTACACATAATAAGCTACGTACTTCGGTTAAACTTTTGGGATCTTACTAAATTACAATTACATCATTCATCACTCATCACATCATTCATCACACGCATGAAGCTTGTAGGAGCATTACAAAGCCCAAATGACATAACTAACCACTCAAAAAATCCATGTTTGGTTTTAAAGGTAGTTTTCCATGCATCATGTTCTACAACCCTGATCTGATGGTATCCACTGCATAAATCCAACTTAGTGAAGTAAACAACATTCTTTAATTAATCAAGTAAATCATCTATGCAAGGAAGAGGGTATAAATTTTTAACCGTGATTTTATTTAAGGATCGGTAATCGACACAGATTCGCCATGTGCCAACCTTCTTTGGCACCATCACGATCGAAGAACCACAAGGAGATGAACTGGGCCTGATGACCCCTTGATCCAATAAGCCTTGTACTTGATGTTTGATCTCTATCTTCTCTACAACTAACATCTTGTACATGCCCACATTAGAAAGAGGAGAATCCTGCTAAAGATATATTTCATGTTGGATTTCCCTCTTAAGAGGTAATCCATCTGGTTCCTAGAAAATATCATCATACTTAGAAACTATATCAATTAATTCTTTCTTATCAGAAGGATCACATCCTTGGAAAGCATCGGATGTTCTAAATTCCTTTTCCCTTACGACCATGAGTACATATCTCTTATTAGTGTTTATGAGTCTCTTCATTTTTCCTTCACTAACAAGTGTGGTGTTTACCCTCATGTTGTGGGATTTAACAATATATTCCACTCCCCATTTAGTAAGGCGATATTTTTTCTCATGACCAAAGAAGACTACTTTTCTATCATAAATATAAGGACTCCCTAGCACTATGCCACATATATCAAGTGATACAACATACAAATCCACTTTATCAATCAACTTTGAAGCAATAGTAAATATGAACCTACACTGATTGGTGACTTTAAATTTGTCTTTATCACATAACCAACCAAGAGGATAAGGCTTTGGATATGGTTTAGTTTCAATACCCATCTTTTTGACAAGTGCTTCAGATATCGAGTTTACTTGGGAACCCAAATTAAATAATTTGTCTATCTTAGTGTTCTTAGATACAACTCTTATGTGAAATGGTTCATTCCTCTCTCTTTCATCATCATGAGATTAATTATTGGAATTTGAACTAGTGTGAAGGGAATCCTTACCTTGTACTCCAATCGTTGTGATCTTTCCTTCATCTCCTGAATCAGAACTAAGATCTTGTTGCACTATAACAATAGTCTTTGTCTTCCCCTTTCCACCGAACTGATTCAGTCTCTTCTCTGGATGTAGTTTCCAACAATGTTCATCATCGTGACCATTCTTCTTGCAATGAGTGCAAGATGGATTTTCTTCTTCCCTCTTTACAGTGGCAGTCTTTATGTCCTTCCTTTTAAACTTTTTAAACTTATTATGTGGGATATTGGAAGGTTTCTTTGTGGGATCTTCTTGAACATGCTTTCCCCTGTTCTCAAGTTGAGTGGCTTGCACACAAACTTCATCAATACTATTGGGGTTAAACAATAGAAAAGTATCATGAATATAATTGTGACGTGTGCCCATATACTTCATTAAAGTTTCATAAGGATCCAAAGGAATGTTTAATTCCAGAGATTTCTTCCTAAATTCTTCCATGAAACTTTGTACAGTTTGACCTTTACTTTGCCTTAAAGTTTTCTATTCCATCATTGCTTTTTGTAAATAACCCAATGGATAAAATTGCTTCCTTATGGCTGATTTAAATTCCAAACACGAGGAAAGAAGATTACCACACTTACTTATGTCCTAAATTTTTCTCTCCCACCATACGAGAGCGGTACCTTCCAACCGAAGAGAGGACAATTTCACTTTAACTTCCTCTTCATCAATCTATTGAAAACGACAATATACTTCAACTTGTCGGATCCAATTATCTAGTTTTTTAGTATTAGCATCTCCATTAAACATAGGTAAATCAAATTTTACATCAATCTTTAATAATGGTTTCTTAAAAGAATCTTTATGGATAGAATGATGAGAATGCTCTGAATAAAGAAGAACTAGAACTTGATGGTGAATATGGAGGCTCAAGAGGGTCTCCTCCAGCCCCTTGATTCACTGGAGTATTATCATCTTATTGTGCTTACTTTTTCTTCCCTTTCTTCTTCATCCTCTTCTTGTAGTCTCCATACATTCGCTCGACCATTTCTAGCATGCGATAAAAGACCATATAGAAGTTTTTCTCATGTTCATCTTGCTTTTCCTCTTTGGCCATTTTATTCCTTTGGGATTGAAATTATTAAGAATTCCTTCACTATGCTTATGCTTGTCCCTAGTAAGCATTCACACTCAACAATTCAAGTCAAAGATGACTTCTCTTATACCAACATGATCTGGGATATTTTCATCGAAGTGACTTATTAAATAATTGTATTAAATGAGCATAAAATGAAGTGCACCATAAAGAAGGAATAACTCAAAAATGAAGAGACATATGCATCATATCTGAACACAAAAAAATTGATAATGGAGTTCCTCCCTGGTGGACTACATCTCTGAGTTTTTCTCTCAAATGGGTAGGCCTTTTTATTAACTTAGAAAAATAATTTGGAAAAATACATAAGTATACCTCATTCTGGAGTTAAGCTATAGAAGATTTGCTCAGATCAGAAAAAAAACAACACCACTAAATTCGTGGCATCGAATTACCCAAAAATGACTGTCTCCACGCTTCGATCTGATTCTGGCACTTTCAAGCCCTTGAGAAAATTTGTCTTGGTTTCCCTGACTACCCCTGCAATAAATTAATGGGAAATTTCTCATTTTTTGTGCTTGTCTGTATGGTCACTTGCCCCTCAAGCTCTAGAAAAAATCAACTCTTAAATAAAATCGGAGGGTGGATATACCAACGAAGTTGTTTGGCCTGTTGGTTGGCGGATATATTTAAAATGATTTTTTGGAGGAGGTTCTGGTGTCAAGTCCTATATATGTGTGTGTGTGTGTGTTGTTTGTTGTTTTTTGTTGGGCCTACTGCTAACTTTGGACTATGGTTTAGATTTGGCAGATCCCGCCAGATTTGATGGTGGATTACGTTATAAATTTAGTGGGTTGGGGGTTGGCACCAACCAAACCCTTTATCCCTTTTAAATTTTGATTTATGGACGTCCTTGGTAATTTTCTCGCTGCCACACAACAACCCATGATTTGGCCACATGGCAGTCTTTCATTAGCCGATGTCACCACATTGCATGGACAACCTCGTCACCTCTGCCACATCATCCTACTAACTCACCTACTAGGTGGTTGTATGGTCTTCCATGTGGTTGTATGGACTGCCACATGGCACCTTCCCATTGGTCCATGGATTTGATAGGAAAATTCAAAAAATGAGTGACATGTGGCAGTCATTGGTGTTGCCACATCATCATATCGATGCCATGTGGGTGTGATGCAGACCCCCTTCTCTCCTAAGGGCTGCGCGACTTCCCAGTCTAGGATCGATCAAGAAACTAAGTCGGATTGACTCTTCAATCCCTCAAGGACCTCCAATTAACTAAATAGGCCCCCTTCTTCTTAAGGTGTAGGTCCTATGGAACCAATGGGCTTCTCCTTAATGATTTTAAAGATTCAATGCATTTGGGTGCTAGTTCTCCTTGTTAATCCCTCCCTCTATGTGACCAAGGTGGTGACCAGTCATCTAAATGGAAGACACTTCGCTCTTTCACATCTCACGAAGTTTTCTTACTCGTCCTTCCGAACTCCGAACTCCCGAGCTCCATTGGCGTCAGATCGACGGTCTACAATCCCCATGATTCAATATCTCTACCCTCACCTTCATGAATTAGGACTTCACACTTCGCGAGATCGAGAGGTGGGTTATCTCCCTTTTCCTGATTTGCGAACTTCTGATATATCCTTCCCTCGAAATGAATCGACTATCCAAATATCTCTTCGATATGAAAACTCAGATCAATTCACAAACTTGGATTTCACGAGTTCCCTCTCCTATGTGTGTGAATCATTAAATCTCTTTCACCTTGAATTGAATTAGAAGGCTATTGATCCTTTGCGCTGTGATCCAACGACCACAGTCTCTCCTCCTCCTGAGCTTTTGATCTCTCTAAATAAGAATAATTTCTAAGGATTCAAAGGTTTCAAACCTTTTCTCCTCCGACAATTCCAACTCTTGGATCTTTCTAACACTTATGAAAAGTGTTATCCCTTTTGTGATTTGTCCTTACAAGGAATTCGACTTCCCACACACTCTTTTTATTATAGAGATTTCGATAACTCAGATTTGAAGGATTTCCGAAAAGAAATTCTTCCCAACCTCCTAGAGTTCTCCTTTTGCTTGATGCACATCTTGCAATTGATCGTTACACAAGTTTTGAATTCTTGCAGACAACTGTGCACACATTGCAGTAGACACTTTGAACTCCTTGCAAAGGTAAAGTTTTGTGCTATCTCTTCTGAGCTTTATAATCGAAACAGATCCTATCAACGCATTCCTTGTGTTCTGTGTGCACACCTTGCACCACTCGACATAAGAGAAACAATTGAAGCTTATCTTAACATACATAGTTCCATCTACTCATAATGAAATTCATTCATTCATTCATGAAAACACAATAACAGAGAATTGCAAGAAATGTCCACACCATGCATTGGGTCAATTTTCCTCAGTTATATTTATTAAAAAAAATGGCTACAATTGTAAAACAACTAAAATTTAGAAACATATCCTCCTAACTTGTAGCTAGCCTCATTTGGGCATACAAAACCTCTATTTATCTCATAGGTTTCTTAGGGTTTCCCCTGATTACTTGTCTACTACAAAACCTAACCTACGACTATCTTGGACCAGTCGCATTCCAGAGCTGGAGTGGAAAAGCCCACTTCACTCATAATCATTCAAGCATGTCTCAAAATAGTTTTTCATCACCGAGTTTAAGTGTACCTCAAAAGATTATTCCAGCGCTAAGTTCATGTGTGCTTCAAAATATTTGTTGTGACTGTCATCATTGAGATTCTAAAAATACTCCCAGACGTTGAGTGGTCCTGCTCCATGTGCTTTCCAACGATGCTCCTGCATCATACTCCCCTTGAAAAAAATTCATGGACTTTTGTCCATGAGCTCCTACAATGACTTTCCATGCTTCTAGATAGCAGCTTCATTTTCCCAACTAGCATCTTTTATTGGGTATCCCTTCCACTTGACCAAGTATTCAAAATAGGTCTTCCTTCTAGTCTTTTTGCCAATCCTCTGATCAACGATCTTCTCCATCTGTGGTTATTCAACTATGGGAATTTGTTTCTCCCACTTAATCTTCTCTTGATCTTCTGATCCCTCTGTGTCATATTTCCTGTAAGGGTACAAGTCTAAAACGTTGAATATGGGCGATATGCCCACATCATCTAGCAGCTCAATCTCATAGGCGTTTGCATCAAAATTCCTCAAGATCTTACATGGCCCTATCTTCTTCATATTTAACTTGTTATATGTTCCCCTAGGGAACCTTTGTTTCTTGAGATGTGCTAGAACCTGATCTCCTAGTTCAAATTGAAGTTCCTTGTGATGTTTATCAACTCTGCGCTTGTAATCCTTGTTAGAACTCTGCAACTGTCCTTTGATCTGGCTATGGAGCTTCTTCATTTCTGCAGCAAAATCCTATGCTCCAGTGCTCCTAATTTCACTATGTTCCAGGTCTCTCAACTTAGATACTCCCCTGGGTTGCATTCCATGCAATATTTTGAGTGGGCTCTTTCTAGTGCCCCTGTTTGGTGAGTCATTGTATGCAAATTCTTCTTGTGGTAGAATCTGATCCAACTGATTATGGTTCTTAGTGACCAGACTCCTCAATAAGTTTCCTAAACTTCTGCTTACCACCTCAGTCTATCCATCCGTCTGAGGGTGATAGGCTGAGCTGAAGGAAAAATATTTCCCTAACTTCTTCCACAGTGTTCTCCAAAAATGACCAGCGAACTTTGTGTCTTTGTCCGAGACAATGCTTCTAGGTAGTCCGTGAAGTCTCACAACTTCCTTGAAAAACAGATTTGCAACATGTGTTGCATCAATGGTCTTCTGGCATGGGATAAAGTGTGCCATGTTTGAAAATCTATCCACCACCACAAATATGGAATTGAATCCTCCTTTCATTCTTGGAAATCCCAACACAAAATCCATGCTTATTACATCCCAAGGCCTCTCTGGTATTGGAAATGGTTGATACAATCCAATGTTCTGTCGTTTTCCTTTTTCATGTTGGTAGATTCTACATCTGTTTACAAACTTTATCACTTTTGTTCTCATACCTAGCCAATAGTATGAACTTATCAACTGTGCAAACATTTTATCATGGCCAAAATGTCCATCCAATTTTCCACCATGCTTTTCCTTTAAAAGGTTATCCCTCATTGAGCATTTTGGTATGCAAAACTGATTTCCCTTGAACAATAATCCCTCTTGAATCATGTACTTTGGCCACTCTCTTCGGTCTCTGAGCACATGATTTGCACATGCTTCATATGCTTCCTTAAAATCTGTATCATCAAAATACATGTCCTTAAGGTGTCCAAACCCCAAGGTTTTCACCTGAAATTCCTGCAGAATCAAACATCTCCTGCTTAATGCATCAACAACTTTGTTAGCATTCCCAACAATATGTTTTATGACAAAAGTAAAATTCTTCATAAACTCAATCCATTTTTCATTCCTCTGATTCAATTTTTCGTTTCTAGTTATGAATTGTAAAGCCTGGTTATCACTATACAAGACAAGTTCCTGTGGGACAAGGTAATGTCTCCATTTATTCAAGGCTTGAATTATGGCATAAAAATCCTTATCATACGTGGAGTATCTTCTCTTAGTATCATTCATATTCTCACTAAAATAGGCAACAGGTATATTATCCTGACTTTAAACTACTCCAATTGCAACTCCATTTGCATCACATCTCACCTGAAATGTCTTCCCAAAATTTGAGAAGAACAGAATTGGTCGTTCTGTTATTTTCTCCTTCATTATATTGAATCTCTTCTCGGCCTCCTCTATCCATTTAAAATACTTGTGCTTCTTATTCACTGTATCCATCATTGATGCACAAATCCCACTGAAGTCTCTGATGAAATTCCTATAGAAACTTGTTAATCCATGGAAGCTTCTTAACTTGAACATGCTCTTTGGTGACGACCATTATTCAACTTCTTTCACCTTCTCTGGATCCTTATTCAGTTCATTTGAAGATATCAAAAAACCCAAGTAAATGAGTTATGTCTTCATAAAAGAGGTATTCTTTATATTTATCAACAACTTCTCCTGTTGTAGCCTCCTCATCACTAGTGTTAGCTACCTCAAATGCTCCTTTTTAGTCCTGCTAAAGATTAGTATATCATCCAGATATACAACCACAAACATGCCAATGAAATATTTCAGTATTTCATTCATCAGCCTCATAAAATTACTTAGGGCATTTGTTAAGCCAAATGGCATAACAAGCCACTCATACAAACCTTCTTTTGTCTTAAAGGCTATTTTCCACTCATCACCTTCTCTAATTCTAATCTGGTGGTATCCACTTTTCAAATCTATTTTAGAAAAGAAACTTGCTCCACTTAAACAGTCCATTTAATCATCCATTCTTGGCAAAGGAAATCTATACCTGATGGTGATATTGTTAATGGATCTTGAGTTTGTACACATTCTCCATCCTCCATCCTTATTTGGGCTCAACACAATTGGTACTGTGCATAGACTCAATATCTCTTTGACCAAACCCTTGTTTAACAATTCCTGTACTTGGTTATTCACTTCCTCATTCTCTCGAGGTGTCAATCTGTATGATGCTTTGTTTGACAGACTTGTTCCTAGTATCAAATCGATATGATGGATGATACTTTTGATGGGTGGTAATGAGTTAGACAGCTCATCCACCACTATGTCAACAAAATTTTCCAACAATTCCTGAACTTCTTCAGGAAAATCATCCATCGAAGTACTTGTAAGGATAAATTTGGGTTTCCTCACTACATCAAACTACATCTCCTGTTCTTTCTTGACTTATTTTAGGAGTTCCTTCCTTCTCATGAGAAGTATGCTTGTTTTGGCTTCCTCTTTCACTTTCTTCTCATCTATTGGCAGAAGCATGTGTGTTCTACCATTCGTTTCTAAGGTGTATGCATTCTTCCTCCCATCATGAATGACATTCCTGTCAAACTTCCATGGTCTTCCCAACAAAATATGGCATACATCCATGGGAATTACATCACATAGAATTTCTTCTCTATATCCTCCTATCTTAAATTCAACAAAGTATTGTTTAGTGACCATTACCTGGTGTCCTTTCTGCAACCATGAGACTTTGTATGGCTTTGGATGTGTAGTTCTCTTCACCTCCAATTTCTCCACCATCTCCGTGGATATTAAGTTATCAGTGCTCCCACTGTCAATTATCACCTTGCATATGTTGTATTACTGAGAGGGGGGGTAAATCAGTAATAGTGTAATTATAATCATTTTTCTTCAAATTTTATATCAATGTATAATTATTATCCAATAATGAGCAGTAAGAAATAAACAATCACACACATACACACTACACTGGTGTTTTACATGGAAACCCAAATCGGGAGAAAACCACAGAATGCTTTTTCTTATATGTCTTGAAGAATTACATTCATTGGAAGCACCAACTTCCTTTGTTTTCCAGCTGCAACTGGAAGGAGGATCCAACCCCCTAGTTTCTTAGGCTACAACCTGAGGGAAGCTCCAACTCCCAATTCTCTGGCTACAACTAGAAGGAGGCTAAAACCCCAAATGTTCTTCGGCTACAACCGGAAGGTGGCTACAACCACCTATCCTTGCCCCGTCCTGCCACCCTGAAGTAGAAGTAGAATGATGGAACCACTGTCACACTATCACTGTGAGATATACCACTATAAACCTATACAAATAAATCTGAACCATGCATCAACCATGCATCAACCTGTACCTCAACTTGTAATCAACCTGTACCATAAACAAGTGCATCAACCATGCACCAATTTGTAATCAACATGTACCATAAAAAAGTGCATCCAACCATGTACAAAGTATGTACCAATCATGTGTCAACTACTCATCAACTATGACTCATCAATACGTACCAACGTCATCAACTATACACCTCATGTATGTGCGCCAACTCATCAACTACTTGTCTCAACCATGTACTCAATATGTACCACAACCGAAATCCCTCATCAATTTCATCATCAAAATCTTATTTGTAGCTCTGTAATAGACCTGGTGTATATGATCACATTCCTATAAACCTTCCTTAACTTTAAAAACAAGAGACTAGCATTTTCATCAAACTTTTCTTTAGTCTCACATGCCTAGTTTTGGATTAGTCAACAACCCTAGCTTGAAGTAATCATAACTTTGAACCTGTAATGTATAAATATCTGAAACTGGTAAAAAATGTTCTTCAGTGTTTTTTATGCAGTTTCTTCAAGTTTCACTACTTGGAACCTCTCAGAAAAGGAGTTATAGAAAAATGGCATACCTTGATGAATTCTGGCTTATTCTAGAGAGCGACCTTGTAGAGCATGCCCCGCACAAAATATTTGATGAATTGATCTGAAAATAATAAAATGAATACTACATACTGTACACTAACCAAAAAATTTGGTCTCACTGAATTTGGATCTTCTATGAAGAGGTTATGACGTTTTTACCCGAAACAACTGATTTTGACTAGTTTCAGGATTGGTCACAAACCCTATTTTCCACGGACTGTAAATCCAAAAATACAACGACCCACAAGCTGAATATTTTACCACAGATACTTGGATATGTTTTCTCACTTTCATAACAATTTCAGGTTCTTAATCATTATAGAAAAAAAATTATAGCGAAAATGGTGAGATGACCTGTAAATAACATACCTTAGAAAGCACCATCAAAATAATTTATCCTTCCTTGCATTTCGGCCTTCTTTTCTTCACTTTCCTCAGAATTTCGTCTTAGATATCACTTGGTTACCTCAAACACCTATATATATTCAATATTCTCAAGTGTGATTCAAATGAGAGAGCCTTTCCTCTTATTTATACTCTCCAAGTAGCTTCCTTGAAAACATCTTCTAGGTCACTTGGCCCACTTTCCTTATTTTAGAGTTGGGTCCACTTCTAATTTCTCCATTAAATTTATTATTGAAATTATTTATTTTGTTTTCACTTTGAATTATAACACAATCATCACTTCACTTTATTATTTACCTTTTAAAATCTCTTAAACCACTTTGATTACTTTGACCTTTTGGGGCTTCTAGATGACATATGAGGGTCCTCCAACTTTGTAAGGCCATAACTCTCAAACCGTGAGGAGTTATGTGAAATTATACATACCATAAGAAATGGTATGACATGTACTATCCATATAGAATAGTATTATCTGAAAATATATCATAACTCATATCGTTACCCATCAAACAAACTTGGGTCCATTACCCAAACCTGGGGTCTCCAACTTCTCATGGCCAGAACTCTCTAACCGTGAGGAATTATGTGATGTTCGACATACCACTGGAAATGACATGAAAAACACTATCCATATAGGATATTTTCCCTAACAAATTCACTTTCCTTCATCTCATTATTCCACAATTAAGCATGGGTTCTCTTACTCCACAAAGCGTCTTCCCATGAGGGCTTTCACCATAAGGGGACCA
>ML780231.1:672185-697231 GCA_009831015.1 Picea engelmannii
TGTGGATCTATACTCCCATGACCTGAAATGATCGTAGCCATGAAGAATACACAGTGGATCTATGAGATGACAAGACATAGCCACGACCAATACACATTGGATCTATGTAACAGTATATGTTTCATTGTTCAAGAGAAACTCCTTCACAACCTGGGCAAAGTACATATCAAATTGATCATTCAACCCAAGGTCTTCTTACTGGTCCTGATGTAGTACGAATCTAACCATGTGAATAGATGTCTTGATGTCGAACATGGAAGAAACCACTTGATTACTGGTCGATGATGTAAACCGTTAACAAGCACAAGGGAGATCACCATTAATGTCAATGATTCCCAAGGTACTCTAGTACATTCCAACGAATGTGAATGGATGAGATGGAGTTGAACATCCGTGGAATCATCCGATCATAGGTCAATGGTGTAAACCTGTTGTCAGATGTGAGGAGGCTTGCCATTGAAGCATGCAGGTCCCAAAGTACTAACTGGTTTCTAAGTCTAATTCCTGGATAATGTGTTGAAGTCGACAGGAATAGACTCGTCAAGGGAGGGCCTTGATGTATCCCCCATCAACGACATGAAACGGACATAGAGATGAATTGGCAAATCAAATGAACATGGACTGATACGGGTATTGAGACAAGATATTTGTGATGGCTGACTCTCGAGGTGGATACTTCCCTTGAACACTGAGGCACAACAGCAGAAACATGACACAGACCAAAACTTTATGATGCAGTGGATGCTGTGACTCACGTCAGGTGACCCAAAGGAGTGAAAGAAACTCAAAGGATTGGCTTAGTGCAGAGGTTTAGTGGATTATAATGCGTGCAAAAGACAAAGTGTTGTGTTCAAGGGTGACTCTAAGAGTTACTTGGTAATGTTCTCACAAAACTGCTTGGCTTGCTTCTTTCAATTTTTTCCCCCATCCAGATAGACAAGTACCTCTTTTTGATTTAATGAGCTCGAGGAGGATAACACATGCTCGATAAAACTCACCTTCAGTAAGTTCCTCTTCCTTTGTTTAATGAACTGGAAGAAGTAAGGGTTCGATCCCATATGGGCTTGTTGATGTTTTGTTTAGCGAGTCCAAAGACAAAAAACTTAAAGGTTTTTCATGATTATAGAGTCTGGAAAAACACTTAAAAGAGAACTCTCTCAGTTCCTTTTTCATAAAGTAGTCTGACGAGACCGAAAAAGAGATAAACTATTGCTCAATAGACATTTTCTTCAAATACTTTAACGAGCGTGAAGAGAACAAGGTCACTCAGTAATCTTTTCATGTTTAGAGAGTCTGAAAAGGACTTAAAGATGACTCCAATGTTGTCCTTTTTCGTAATGTTAGTCTCACAAGGCCGAAAAAGAGATAATTTATCACTCGAAAGATGCCCTTTCAAACCTTTTAATGAGTGGGAAAGGAAGCAAGATCACTCGACAATCTTTTCATGTTTAGAGAGTCTGAAAAGAGCTTAAAGGAGACTCCAGGGGGTTCCTTTTTTGTGTATCCATACAAGTCCAAAAAAGAGATAAAAGTCTACCCAGATGCATTCTCATGTATTTACGAGCACGAGAAAGAACAAAGACTAAGCTCGGTATGCCCCCAGCTTGAAAGCTGGTGGTTTAGCTCCAGAATGATCAACAAAGGCTGGAGACATGCCCTCCAAGATTCAATTCAGTCACCGACTCTGAGGTCATCACCAATTTCTCTAGTAGATGAGAAAAAGGATAAGGGTGGATGAAAAGAAGGCTCAAGAGAAATGACTGTTTCATTTTTTAACGAGCTTGACATAGGAAAAGAACTATGCTCAGGGCCTCTATTTCATTTTTTAACGAGCTTGCCACAGAGAAGAGAAACTATGCTCATGGTTTCGTCTGGATCATGGCTTCCAAGAGGATAATGCTCTGGAAGGGTACCATGTCAAGGGACAAAACTTGATCATGGCTTCCAAGAGATCTTCATCGGATGGAAGAGAATCACTCTAGAAGGAACACATGTCGAGGGTCATGACAGGGGTAAGGAGATCAGGCTCCAATAACCCTATCGAAGAGATCACCATGTCAACTACCAGATCCAAAGCATCAGAAGTTGAAATCATGGGAGACAACGCCACATAATTGACATGCGGTGAGGGTGATACTGTCTGCATATAAGAACCACTTAGGGAGGTAACCCAGTCGGGGCCGATGAATGAAAGTTGATCAATAGTCACAATTCTTCCATTGTGAGGGAAAGATATCACACGAAAAAGAGTGGATACAATAGCTTTCATGGCATAGACATAATCCCGCCCAAGGAGTAAAGTGAAATCCAAGGGGTCTCGGACTACCATGACATCGATAAAGACAGTTTTCCCTCCCAAAGTTATGGGAAACTGAGGAAGGATCCCTAAAGGTTGACTAGTTCTTCTATTAAAAGCTAACAGATTTTGTGTAACCGGTGCAAGCTGCGGACAACCCAAAGTGTACCAAGCAACATAAGACAAAATACTAACAGATGCACCTTCATCTACCAGTGTTTGAGGAACGTCCCGACCACAAACCTGTACTATAATCTGGAAAGGAATGTGAGAGGGAAGATGAGGTCCAGTTAGCGCACCCCAATCTAAATGGATGGCTTTAGTACTTGGATGGGGTTTCACAGGAGAAGGAGGAATGCCCCCTGGCACGGTAGAATCTGTATTAACAAGAAAAACATGGGCAGTATCAGGTTTACTCTCTAGAAGGGGAGTAGGAGAGGAAAAGTGGGACTGACTGAGGAAGGGACTGGATCATTCACTTTGACGTTCCTCAATAGAGGAATGGGATTGACTGATGGAAAAACTGGATCGACCAATTTGGCACTCTTCAGAGGAAGAGTGGGACTGACCGAGGAAGGGACAGGATCAGTCACTTTGACATTCCTCAATGGAGAAATGGGATCGACTGATGGCGAAACTCGATCGACCACTTGAGTTTCATTCTCCAAGGGAAGAATGGGGTCGACGGGTGGAAACGGATCGACTGCTTTGGTGTCACTCTCTAATGGGAGAGTGGGATCAACCGAGGATGAAAATAGATCGACCACTTGGGTTACACTCTTTTGATGAAGAGAAGGGATGATCGATGATGGAACTGGATCAACTAATTGGGTTTGTGGTGCAATCGAGGAGGAAACTAGATTGACCACCTGATTAACCGGAATGACCGGGGATGGAACCGGATTGACCAGTCCATCAACCAACAATGGGTCAGAGGAAAGCTTACGATAACCTTTTGGAATTTGAAGTTTTTCCAAAAGAGAACAAGCCTCATCCATATGAGGACAAAGGTGAGAGTAATGATTACCTTTACATAACATGCAAGGGAACTTGACAGTTTGCTTCTTCTTACCAACCTGAACATCACTAGTTGATGGGATATCATCAACATGACCGATAGAGGCCAATGAAGTGGAGGACCACATTTCTAAGACCTAGGTAAGACCGGGGCAATCCCTCAGAAAGTGGTCACCCTTACAAAAGATGCAAGGGAATTTGGGTTTTGGATTCTTCCTTTTAATCTTGTTGACCTCATCAACACTCCCAGTACTATTAACAGTGACTGGTTTCATAGAGCCAACATCTGATTTTGTTGGGGCTGTTGTCCTTTTCGGGTTCTTCTTCTTCTTCTCTTTCCGTTTCTTCTTCTTCTAATCAACCTGGCTACTTGCTTTAGGACTTTCACTAGGCGAAGAAGGAGAAATGGAAGGAGACTTTATGGGCGAAGAAGGTGAAAAGTCGACATGAGGTTGATGTGTGGGTGGTGTATTGACATCCAAAGTATTAGGTGCAACTGAAACATTGGGAGGATTCGGGATCACCAGAGTGGGGAACAACCAAACTGGCAATCCAATAGTGAGTCATGGAAGACTCAGTGTGGCTACATATGGAGGACCAAAGTTTCCAAATGAAGGAAACGTATAGGGTTCCCCAGGAGAAGGGGTTCCTCTATTGGTACTCCCAGGATTTGATGCCATTAATATTGACTCGACCTAAGGTCCACTAAGTAAAACAAACAACACACACTATGAATCTACGAAGCAATCAATCAAACAAACCTTCCTATGATGAAACCACTAGTTGGTGATGAAATCCAATGTCGCAAGATCAAAATAGGAAGGGGTGGGTATAGAGCGGGTGGATCAATTACGTTGGTGACCTGCTTAACAGACTTATGTCTTGGTGCAAGATTCCACGCAGTAATTGTGGATTTAGCCTCCAAGGAGCCCGAGTGAGTTTGACCAATGTTTGTTCCATGTACAGTGAGACTTCTCTTCACTGTCACCTTGTGTGAGACCCTAAAGATTGTGGCTACTAAGGTCACCAACTCATAGTCAGCCCCTGGGTGGGTACAATCGATAGTCTAGTCAGAATGTATGGGCAGGATAACAAGTCTGAAATCATCTTGAAAGGCTCCCACACATAATCGTGGGTATACCTTCCAGTGACCCCCAATATACTATCCGACTACTACAAACAGTTGGGCCATGGAGGGATAATCTTTGTAACTCACCCGAATGCAACCTCGTGCGTAACCCCTGTGTGAAAGGGGGATCCCAGCAAGCCAATACAAAAATTGGATTTGACTCTCCCTACCGCAATATACTAAGTTTGTTCGATAGATTTGGAAATTTATCCTTTCAACCTATTCCAAAGCCCTACACCTTAAACTAATGTAGGTTTGCCAACAAAGATGTAAAAAGTCTGATAAATTTTAGTTAAGCATTGATTTTAATGGCTGTTGTTTACTCAGAGGGTGTACAAAAGTGAAACTGATGGAATGATGACTCAATTCCCAAAAATATGCATGAAATATGATAAGCAATCATTTCTTTTCAATGAATACCTATTTAAGGGAAAGAGGAAGAGTCATTTTCACTATCAAACACTTTATAAGGAATGCCCTCAATCAATTTTGTTCTCAATCAAATCCAATATGATGCTACAACATTTCAGAAATGCAAACTAATCATTAAGATGTAATTTTGTCGTTTTCATGCGAATGATGATCAATTCAATGAAAAACTTGTCCTGCCAAACTACCCTTTCAGATCAAGGAGATTCGGACAAGAAAACGCAGATTTCGCACAAACCACACACCCTTTTGCAATAAAACAAGAGAAAGAAAATAAAAAACACAAAAGGAAGGAGAAAGAGATTGGATCAGATGACCTCAAAGAACCAAATGAGAAGAGTTACAGACTTCTAATGTCCTTCACGAGAGTTTCCGCTCAGTCGGATAGGAGAGAAGAAAGCAACGGATCGATTTCAAGTTCTCAATAGAAAAAACTCAAAAAGAATGAAGAAGGGCATAAAATATGAACAATAAGGTGTTTACTTCTCAGGAGGAAGCATGTCAAAGGTCAAAGGAAGCATCATTGAATCACAAAGCAACTCAGCAAGTGAAGAAACAGGGTCTGGACCTCCAAAAATTGTAATTTTTGAAGAGATTTTGGGAAAAAAAGGGTTGGCGCTCTGGTATAAGGGCCATAGAAGCATTATAAAGCTCTGTCTAACACTTCTAGGGAGTTCTGGCACTCTTCTAACATGGGCAGGGGGGCGCCAGGCTCAAAAAACTCATAAAAATGTCCAAAAACCCAAAATTTTGATAAAATTTTGACAGGTAAGCTGAGTGTGATGGGGTAAAGAGTCAATCAGCAAGTGAAATCAGATATGAAGGGGTGAACAAGGTTGAAAAACAACCAAAGGGAAAGACAAGTTCTATGAGGAAAAATCAAAACCAATTTTTTTTATTCTTCCCCAGTACGGTTGCCAATTTCTGTTGAAGGAAAATCTCCCTGTAGACAGGTAGATCTCCTAAAAGAGATAGACTCTTAACTCTAAGACAGAAAGTTCTTATCATGGTCACTAACTTCCTTTTATATCTAGGTGGACTAGTGTGTGAGGAGGAAGGATAAAAGAAGTACCTTTTATCAGCATTTGTCCCTGCACACTCCGAGTCGAGCTCCAATCTTTCGCTCCTCGACAAGCCCTATAGACAAACAAAGTACGACCACTTCCTTCTCTATCAAGATTAGTCTGAAATAGGTCTATCTACTAAAGAGACAAATTCATGTGAGATTGAACATGAATTAGAAAGAGACAGGCCAAGCAGATTATATTAATGAGGACAAAACATTGCTTACAGCCATGGATGGATTGCAGCAGTTTCGTCAAGTCCTCCTTGTCTACCCCTTGCTCAAAATATCCACGATCCGAATGATGATAGATTCACTGATTTCTCCCTATGAGATCATAGGTCTCTTGCTTCCAAAATATCTCTGTTCCAGCACCACTTATAAGATCATAAGTTTGGTATGATTCTCCTTTTTCCGTTCTTTTTCACCATTAGAAAGCTTGCTTATATAGCCTTGGAGAGGCTCAACAACTTGAGATATCCTTGGGGAAGGTGAGGATTTTCCTCCTTAAGTTGAGGATCTTCCCTAAGATCATGGTTGTACTAGGGATTCAAGCTCAACTGCCTTCTAAGAATGAAAATATCCTTCCCCCATTCATCTCAACAACTCAACTGTTGCCTAAAATAGGTAGCGCTCCCTCATAAGGGCACTCAGAGTGCTACAACGCTCCCCAGTAGGATTAAGAGGGACGCCAGTGCTCCTAAAGACACCAGCGCTCCCTCAAAATGGCTAAAGGAGATTTATAATGCTCCCAGACAGTGTAAGGGGGAGCGCCAGCGCTCCCAGAAGAGGTATAGGGGAGCGCTCTCCTCCAAAACTCAGTTTTTGAGGTGCTTTCATATGGAAAAAGGTTTGTAAGCCTGCTGACTCATTTCTCCTCTTCCAAATCAAATGTTTGAGGTGTTTTAAGTGTCCTTATCATGTCATTATAGTCATGACATAGGCATCATGGCAGCATGCTTTCTTTGACACTTGTGACACTTGTGAGCAACATGCGACACTTGCGACGTTGTGAGAAAAATGCGACACTTGCGACCTTTGTAATGACAACACTTGCGACACTATCAAAGTGAGTATTTTTTATGTGTAACACTGAGTTTCACTGCTTTGTCATTTGTTGGTGGAAGTGTTGGTGTTATGTATCCATCTACAATTGATTCCCAAACTTGAAATCCCTATGCCTGTATATATGCCTTCATCCTTATGCTCCAAAAAGCATACTTCTGTCCATCAAACTATGGTATTCCATTTTTATATGAGTTGGTACTCTGCATGATCTACCTTTCAGTGGTTAAACTGATTTCTGAAGGAACCTGCTCTGAAACTAATTGTTGGATTACTGAGAGGGGGGGTGAATCAGTAATAGTGTAATTATAATCCTTTTTCTTCAAAAGTTATATCAATGTAGAATTATTATCCAATAATGAGTAGTAATAAATAAAAAATCACACACATACACAGTACACCAGTGTTTTACGTGGAAACCCAAATCGGGAGAAAACCACAAAATGCTTTTTCTTATATGTCTTGAAGAATTACATTCATTGGAAGCACCAACTTCCTTTGTTTTCCAGCTGTAACTGGAAGGAGTCTACAACCCCCTAGTTTCTCAGGCTACAACCTGAGGGAAGCTCCAACTCCCGACTCTCTGGATATAACCAGAAGGAGGCTACAACCCTCAATGTTCTCCGGCTACAACCGTAAGGTGGCTACAACCACCTGTCCTTGCCCTGTCCCGCCACCCTGAAGTAGAAGTAGAATGATGGAACCACTGTCACACTATCACTATGAGATATACCACTGTAAACTTGTACCAATAAATCTGAACCATGCATCAACCTGTACCTCAACCTGTAATCAACCTATACCATAAACAAGTGCATCAACCATGCACCAAACTGTAATCAACCTGTACCATAAACAAGTGCATTCAACCATGTACAAAGTATGTACCAATCATGTGTCAACTAATCATCAACTATGACTCATCAATATGTACCAACGTCATCAACTATACACGTCATGTATGTGCGTCAACTCATCAACGACTTGTCTCAACCATGTACTCAACATGTACCACAACCGAAAGCCCTCATCAATTTCATCATCAAAATATTATTTGTAGCTCTGTAATAGACCTGGTGTATATGATCACATTCCTATAAACCTTCCTTAACTTTAAAAACAAGAGACTAGCATTTTCATCAAACTTTTCTTTAGTCTCACATGCCTAGTTTTGGATTAGTCAACAACCCTAACTTGAAGTAATCATAACTTTGAACCTGTAATGTATAAATATCTAAAAATTATACACAATGTTCTTCAATGTGTTTTATACAATTCCTCCAAGTGTCACTACTTGGAACCTCTCATAAAAGTATTTATAGCAAAAATGGCATACCTTGTTGAATTTTGGCTTATTCTAGAGAGGGACCTTGTAGAGCGTGCCCCACACAAAATATTTGATGAATTGATATGAAACTATTATAAAGAATACTACATACTATACCCTAACCAACTCATTTTGTCTCACTAAATTTGGATCTGTTATGAAGAAGTTATGATGTTTTTACCCAAAACACCTGGTTTTGACTAGTTTCAGGACTGGCCACAAACCCTATTTTCCATGGAGTGGAAATCCAAAAATACAATGACCCACAAGATGAATTGTTTACCACAGATACTTGGATATTTTTTCTCACTTGCATAGAAATTTCAGGATCTGAATCATTATAGAAAAAAAGTTATAGCGAAAATGGTGAGATGACCTGTAAATAACATACCTTAGAAAGCACCATCAAAAGAATTTATCCTTCCTTGCATTTCGGCCTTCTTTTCTTCACTTTCCTCAGAATTCCGGACTATATATCATTTGGTTACCTCATACACCTATATATATTCAATATGCTCAAGTGTGATTCAAATGAGAGAGCCTTGCCTCTTATTTATACTCTCCAAATAGCTTCCTTAAAAACATCTTCTAGGTCAGTTTGCCCACTTTCCTTATTTTAGGGTTGGGTCCACTTCTAATTTCTCCATTAAATTTATTATTGAAATTATTTATTTTGTTTTCACTTTTAATTATAATACACTCATGACTTCACTTTATTATTTACCTTTTAAAATATCTTAAACCACTTTGATTACTTTGACCTTTTGGGTCTTCTAGATGACATATGAGGGTCCTCCAACTTCGTAAGGCCATATATCTACTGATCCAGGTGGATATCGGTGGCCACCCACCTTCTCCAACTGGCCCAAAACATGTTTCTAGACATTTTGGTAATTTTCTATTTTTAGCAGTTTTTAACTTTCGGGGCCATTTTGAGGCCCTAAACGATGTTTTTTGAGAACACAGGGAGCAACATGGATCATAGATCGATGTTGCTCACCCAAAAGTTGTATTTCTCGTATAGATATTTCCAACGAACTATTGAGCGCCCCAAACGGAGATCATATGCAAATGTTACACCCCTGAGAAGTTGACATATCAACTACCCCCATCGGGGCCCACAAACCTTTTGGATTTTCATCTTCCGGGGTTAGGGTTTTGGATTTTACTTATGTTAAAAAGGCCCTTAGAGCCTCATTGTAAGAATCATATTCTCATGGATGCAAGTAGCCGTCACATCTCTTCTGAGAGATAATCTACCACCATTCTAGCGAGTCTTTCACTCTGCATTTTACAGTCTCTGTACATTTATTTCATTAATAGAAATCGTGTATTACTGTATATTTGTGACTTGTTATTTCCACTATATCTCTGTTATATTGTTGTCTCTCTTGCAATATCTCTAAATATTTATGTGTTATATATCCGCTCTCATTTCGTGTCGAAAATAATCTGGATCAGTGGTATCAGAGCAGGCTGCTCTTGATCGTTTTTTAGTGCATGTCCCCGACGAGGTCCGAGTATAGCAAGTTGGGTCTCGAGCTTGTATCTCTTGAGGACAATCGCTCTCGCACACCCAAGAAACCCTCAATGGTAGAAAAAAAGAAAAATGACGGAGCAGACGATCCTATCAATATGTTTCTTGAGCAAGCTCTCACGCGACAGAGGGACGAAATGATGGAGAATTTTTCCCACATCCTTCAATGCCTCCCGATAACATCAGGCACATCTTCATCAAGAAGCCACTTTGGAGGCACATCGCCTTTCAAGATACAGGTTAATTTTGATATTCCCGTATTTGAAGGTCAAATAGATGCAGATTCCCTAGATAAATGGTTAAATATTCTAGAAGGTTATTTCTCTGTTCATAATTTTTCCGACAAGGAAAAGATCACCTTCGCACTCCTTAAGGCTCTTCCCCATGTCAAACATTGGTGGGAAACTTACTGGGAGCATAGTTCCATAGAGGAGTCTGGAATATATGGGGTCGAGCCCACTTGGGATTTTTTTGTGGATGCGGTAAAGGAACAATATTACCTTGTTGGCAACTATGAGGACCAGTACATGAGATGGACCACATTGCGGAAAGAGAGGGGCCAATCAGTTCCAGAGTTCACCAATAGCTTCCATACCTTGCACACCAAGATGGGTATCAAAGACTCTGAATGACATTTGGTTCTGAAATACCATGGGGCTCTACACAGATACATCCAAACTGAAATGGATTTTCTGAACATCTCATCACTCGGTCATGCCCATCGATATGCTGTTAAAATCAAGCAGAAATTTAAGCACCAGAACAAACGGGAGGTCAGGTCTGCAAATCCACAACAACCAAAGTATGACAAAGACAACCCTAACAAACAGTCTCCTGAAAACCAGTCCAAGCCATAGGAAAAGAAGGGTCACGGGAAGACAAAGAAGGACACCGGAAAATGGTGCGATTTCCACAAAAGCCCTGGAACAACACCGATGAATGTCACTCAAAACAGTCATTGGTGGCTGAGATCAAAGACAAGGAGACGAACCCTGATTCAGAATCTGATTCTAAAAATAATGGGAAAAGACATATCATCGACGCAGACCCCACTGCTATTTTCATGACCGCAACAATTCAACCAGAAGAACCAATAGATCCAGAAGAGGGAGAGCACCTTTTTCATTCATAGATGTGGGTGAAGGGGACCCCACTGCATTTTATTGTTGATAGCGGAAGCCAAAAGAACCTCATCTCAGCAGAGGTCATCAAATAGTTGGGATTGTCGACAACACCACACCTGCAGCCATACAACATTGGGTGGCTTCGCCAAGGATGAGATCTTCGTGTCAGCCAATAGTTTCGATTGTCATACAGCATCCAACCCTTCAAGGATGAGGTATTATGTGATGTTGCCCCACTGGATTTATGTGATGTTCTATTGGGCCAGCCATATAAGTGGAAACGCCATGTTATCTGTGAGTCTCGACCCCGTAGTGTCATTATTACTCTGGGGGGTCATCTCTACAGGATACCAGAGGTAGTTCCAACTACTGCCCCACCTAAACAGTGCTGCAAGGTAGTATCTCATACTACAAAATTCATCTTCTCCACAATCTGTTCAAAAGGGGAACAAAAGGAAACAACAACCACTACAGCCTCGGCCCAAGCACCTTCTATCCACTAGAAGAAGGTCGACAAGGTTGCAGCAAAGAAAAAAGATTGCTTCTGCACACAGTCATCTCATGTAGCCAAACTGGTTAAAAGGGTGCAACCCTTCCAGCCACAGGTTCGTGACGACCTTCAACAAACCAAGAAGCGCGACAATTCCAACAAGGCAAGCAACTCACCAAGATTCAGATTCAGCAATCGCTTTCCCCTCTCCCCTAGGAACTCAACGCAATAGAGACCATTTCTTCTTAAGGAGGGAGTATTGATCTAGGTGGATATCGGTGGCCACCCACCTTCTCCAACTGGCCCAAAACATGTTTCTGGCAATTTTGGTAATTTACTATTTTTAGCAGTTTTTAACTTCTGGGGCCATTTTGAGGCCCTAAACGATGTTTTTTGAGAAAACGGGGAGAAACATGAATCATAGATCATGTTGCTCACCCAAAATTTGTAGTTCTTGGATAGATCTTTCCAACTAGCTATTGAGCGCCCCAAATAGAGATTGTATGCAAAATTTACGCCCCTGGGAAGTTGACATATCAACTACCCCCATCGGGGCCCACAAACCTTTTGGATTTTCATCTTTCGGGGTTAGGGTTTTGGAGTTTACTTATGTTAAAAAGGCCCTTAGAGCCTCATTGTAAGAATCATCTTCTCATGGATGCGAGTAGCTGTCACATCTCTTCTCAGAGATAAACTACCACCATTCTAGCGAGTCTTTCATTCTGTATTTTACAGTCTCTATACATTTATTTCATTAATAGAAATCATGTATTACTGTATATCTGTGACTTGTTATTTCCGCTATATCTCTGTTATATTGTTGTCTCTCTTGCAATATCTCTAAATATTTTTGTGTTATATATCCGCTCTCATTTCATGTCGAAAATAATCTGGATCAGTGGTATCAGAGCAGGTTGCTCTTGATCTTTTTTTAGTGCATGTCCCCGACGAGGTCCGAGTATAGAAAGTTGGGTCTCGATCTTTTCTCTATTGAGGACAATCGCTCTCGCACACCCAAGAAACCCTCAATGGCAGAAGAAAAGAAAAACGACAGAGCAGACGATCCTATCAGTCTGTTGCTTGAGAAAGCTCTCATGGGACAGAGGCATGAAATGATGGAGAATTTTTCCCACATCCTTCAATGCCTCCTGATAACATCAGGCACATCTTCATCAAGAAGCCACTTTGGAGGCACATCGTCTTTCAAGATACAGGTTAATTTTGATATTCCCGTATTTGAAGGTCAAATAGATGCAGATGCCCTAGATAAATGGTTAAATCTTCTAGAAGGTTATTTCTCTGTTCATAATTTTTCCGACAAGGAAAAGATCACCTTCGCACTCCTTAAGGCTCTCCCCCATGTCAAACATTGGTGGGAAACTTACTGGGAGCAGAGTTCCACAGAGGAGTCTGGAATATATGGGGCCGAGCCCACTTGGGATTTTTTTGTGGATGCGGTAAAGGAACAATATTACCCTGTTGGCAACTATGAGGACCAGTACATGAGATGGACCACACTGCGGCAAGAGAGGGGCCAATCAGTTCCAGAGTTCACCAATAGCTTCCATACCTCGCGCACCAAGATGGGTATCAAAGACTCCGAACGACATTTGGTTCTAAAATACCGTGGGGCTCTACAAAGATACATCCAAACTGAAATGGATTTTCTGGACATCTCATCACTTGGTGTTGCCTATCGATATGCTATTAAAATCGAGAAAAAATTGAAGCACCAGAAGAAACGAGAGTTTGGGTCTGCAAATCCAAAACAACCAAAGTATGACAAAGATAGACCTAACAAACAGTCTCCCGAAAACCAGTCCAAGCCACAGGAAAAGAAGGGTCACAGGAAGACAAAGAAGCACACCGGAAAATTGTGTGATTTCCACAAAAGCCCCTGGCACAACACCGATGAATGTTGCTCAAAACATTCATTGGTGGCCGAGATCAAAAACAAGGAGCCGAACCCTGATTCAAAATCTGATTCTGAAAATAATGGGAAAATACAGATCATCGATGCAGACTCCACTGCTATTGTCATGACCGCAGAAATTCAACCAGAAGAACCAACAGATCTAGAAGAGGGAGAGCACCTTTTTCATTCACAGATGTGGGTGAAGGGGACCCCACTGCATTTTATTGTTGATAGTGGAAGCCAGAAGAACCTCATATCAGCAGAGGTCATCAAACAGTTGAGATTCTCGACAACACCACACCCGCAGCCATACAACATTGGGTGGCTTCGCCAAGGACGAGATCTTCGTGTCAGCCAACAGTGTCGATTGTCATATGACATCTAACCCTTCAAGGATGAGGTATTATGTAATGTTTCCCCACTAGATGTCTGTGATGTTCTCTTGGGCCAGCCATATATGTGGAAACACCATGCTATCTATGAGTCTCGACCCCGTATTGTCATTATTACTCTGGGGGGTCATATCTACAGGATACCAAAGGTATTTCCAACTACTGCCCCACCTAAAAAGTGCTACAAGGTAGTATCTCATACTACAAAATTCATCTTCTCCACAATATGTTCAAAAGGGGAACAAAAGGATACTGCAACCACTATAGCCTCGGCCCAAGCACCTTCTATCCACCAGAATTAGGTCGACAAGGTTGCAACAAAGAAAAAAGATTCCTTCTGCACACATTCATTTCATGTCCAAACTGGTTAAAAGGGTCCAACCCTTCTAGCCACAGGTTCGTGACGACCTTCAACAAACCAAGCAGCGCAACGGTTCCAACAAGGCAAGCAACTCACCAAGATTCAAATTCAACAATCGCTTTCCCCTCTCCCCCAGGAACTCAACGCAATGGAGACCATTGCTTCCTAAGGAGGGAGGATTGATCCAGGTGGATATCGGTGGCCACCCACCTTCTCCAACTGGCCCAAAACATGTTTCTGGCAATTTTGGTAATTTACTATTTTTAGCAGTTTTTAACTTTCGGGGCTATTTTGAGGGCCCTAAACGATGTTTTTTGAGAAAACGGGTAGCAACATGGATCTTAGATCATGTTTCTCACCCAAAAGTTGTAGTTCTCGGATAGATCTTTCCAATGAACTATTGAGCACCCCAAACAGAGATCGTATGCAAAAGTTACGCCCTTGGGAAGTTGACATATCAACTACCCCCATCGGGGCCCACAAACCTTTTGGATTTTCATCTTTCGGGGTTAGGGTTTTGGATTTTACTTATGTTAAAAAGGCCCTTAGAGCCTCATTGTAAGAATCATATTCTCACATATGCGAGTATCTGTCACATCTCTTCTGAGAGATAAGCTACCACCATTCTAGCGAGTCTTTCACTCTATATTTTACAGTCTCTGTACATTTATTTCATTAATAGAAATCGTGTATTACTGTATATCTGTGACTTGTTATTTCCTCTATATCTCTTTTATATTGTTGTCTCTCTTGCAATATCTCTAAATATTTATGTGTTATATATCCACTCTCATTTCGTGCCGAAAATAATCCGGATCATCTACATACCACCAGAAATGGCATGACATTTACTATCCATATAGAATAGTATTATCTGAAAATATATCATAACTCATACCGTTACCCATCAAAAAAACTTGGGTCCATTACCCAAACTTGGGGTCTCCAACTTCTCATGGCCATAACTCTCTAACCATGAGGAATTATGTGACATTCCACATACCACCGGAAATGACATGAAAAGCATTATCCATATAGGATATTTTCCCTGACAAATTCACTTTCCTTCATCTCATTATTCCACAATTAAGCATGGGTTCTCTTACTCCACGAAGCCTCTTCCTGTGAGGGCTTTCACCATAAGGGGACCACTTTGGAGTTCATCCATATTTACTTCTTATCAATCATGACAAAACAATAATGAGTCATATTTACATCAAACGATATTGGGTCCATTACCCAAACCTTTGTGCTACAGGGATTTCTTCAAGGGTTGACATCAATGACAACCAACCTTAATCAATAGCATACTCTGTCTTTAGTCTTGGAAGATGTCCTGAAGAGACTGTTTCTCTTGACTAGATTTTCAACTTCTTCCTCTGGTTTTAGGAGAACCTTCCTCAACATCAGGGATCTTCCATCCTCTACTCCTTTTGTTTCAACATTGCCTCCTTGTGCTTCTGAAATGTGATCCTCACCTCCTCCTTCTTTATTTTTCTCGAGACATTACCAATACATATGCCATATCTTTCCACAAGAAAAGCATCTTACTTCTCCTCTTCTTCCTCTTCCTCTAGAAGAAATTATTCCACCACTTTGTCTTCCTTGGGAATCTCCTCTTTTCAAGTGACTATGTGGTTTATCAGTCTCATCATTAGACTTATGTGCCTTATCATGGGTAACTCCCTTTCCTCTATTTGGGGATGCAATTTTACCTCTTCCTCACTGGCTTTGTCTCCTGGCCAACTTTTCCTCTGCCTTCAGCGCAAACTAATAAGAATCCTCCATTGTCCTTACTGACATCATATTGAGATCATCATGGATCTCATATCTTAGGCCATTTATATATTTGGCAACTTTTTATTCGTCTTTCTCTCTTTGTCCAGTTCTAATGTTCATCCTATAGAACTCCTATGTGTACTCCTTAACTTTCGTACCCTTCTATCTCAGGTTCTGCAGTTTCCTGAATAGATTGATCTGATAATATTTGTGTATGAATTTAGCCTTCAACTTGGCTACCATTCGGTCCTAGTTATTTATCTTTTGTTTTCCTTTGATCATCCTCTTATCCTGTAGTTCATCCCACCACAATGCAGCATGTCCCTTGAGCCTGGTGACAACATGTCTCACCCTTTTCTCCTCCTCGACATCCTCATAGTTGAAATATTTGTCCATGGATATTATCTAATCCAGTAGCTCTTCAACATCCAAATTTCCTTTATACATAGGGACCTCTATCTTGTCTCTACCTCCCACCCTAACATCTTCTCTTAGTAAGTGTTCTTTGGCAACATTCTCACCTGTAGCTTCTTCGACTTCTACTTATTCACTCTCTGCATTGCTGATGTCTCCAACATCAAGTGCTCATCTCTGTGTTGCCTCCATTACCTCTAATCTTGCACAAAGTTCGCACATCTCTCTTTCTATAGCTTGATTTGCTAAAGGTTGATCTCCTCGTCTCCTCGACAACATTGTATTGACTTTCTGTCACACATAGAGTACAATTTCGAGTTATTTTTGTCTCCTCTCCTTTGCCTATTGTCTATAAGAAAAATTTAGCTTAGATACCACTTGATGCAGACCCCCCTTCTCTCCCAAGGGTTGCGCAACCTCCTGGTCTAGGATCGATCAAGAAATCGACTTTGATTGACTCTTCGGTCCCTCAAGGACCTCCAATTAACTGAATAGGCCCCCTTCTTATTCAAGCACAGGTCCTATGGAACCCACGGGCTTGTCCTTAATGATTTTAAAGCTTCAATGTATTTGGATGCTAGTTCTCCTAGTTAATCCCTCAATCTATGTGACCAAGGTGATGGCCAATCATCTAAATGGAAGGCTCTTCGCGATTTCGCATTTCACGACTTTGTGTCTCGCTAAGTTTGCTTACTCATCCTTCTGAACTCTGAACTCCTGATCTCCACTGGCATCAAATTGATTGTCTACAATCCCCGTGATCCAACAACTCTTCCCTCACCTTCATGAATTGGGACTTTTCACTTCTCAAGATCGAGAGGTGGCTCATATCCCTTTTCCCAATTTCTGAACTTTCGATATATCCTTCCCTTGAAAGGAATCAACGTTCCAAATATCTCCTCGATCCGACGACTTAGATCAAATTGCAAACTCAGATTTCGTGATTTCCCTCTCCTATGTGTGAAAAGCATTAAATATTGTGCACCTTATCTTGAATCAGACGACTACTGATTCTTTGCACTGAGATCCAATGGCCACGATCGCTCCTCCTCCTGAGCTTTTGATCTCTCTGACTTAGAATAATTTCTAAGGATTCAAAGGTTTCAAACCTTTTCTCCTCCAACGAGTCCGAATCTTGGATCTCTCTAACACTTATGAAAAGTGTTATCCCTTCTGATCTTTGTCCTTACAAGGAATTTGACTTCCTGTGCACTCTTTGTGTTTTCAAGATCTCGATAACTCAGATTCGAAGGATTTCCGAAAAGAAATTCTTTCCACCCTCCTGTCATTATCCTTTTCTTGATGCACACCTTGAAACTGATCCTTACGCAAGTTTTGAATTCTTGTGGATGATTGTGGACAAATTGTAGCAGTCACTTTGCACTCCTTTCAAAGGGAAAGTTTCATGCTATCTCTTCTGAGTTTTAGAATCGAAACAGATCCTGTCAACGCACTCCTTGTGTTCAATGTGCACACCTTGCACCACTCGATAGAAGAGAAACAATTGAAACTTATCCTAACATTCACAGTTCCATATAATCATAATGAAATTCATTCATTCATTCATGAAAACACATTAACAGGGAATTTCAAGCAATGTCCACACCATGCATTGGGTCAATTTTCCTCTGTTATATTTATTAAAAAAAAATGGCTACAACTGTAAAACAACTAAAATTCAGAAACATCTCCTCCTAAATTGTAGCTAGCCTCATTTGGGTGTACAAAACCTCTATTTATCTAAGAGGTTTCTTAGGTTTTACCCCAACTACTTGTCTACTCCAAAACCTAACCTACGACTATCTTGGACCAGTCGCATTCCAGATTCGGAGTGGAAACTCCCACTTCTCTCCTAATCGTTCTAGCGTGTCTCAAAATATTTTTCCAGCACTGAGTTCAAGTGTGCCTCAAAATATTATTCTGGCACTGAGTTCAAGCGTTCTTCAAAATATCCATTGTGACTGCCAGCATTGAGATTCTAAAAAGATTCCCAGACACTGAGTGGTCCTGCTCCATGTGTTTGCCAATGATGCTCCTTCATAAGGGCGTCAACATGACACATGTCTCCCTCTGTGTGAGCCATGTATCCTATACAGGCGATGCCATCATCCGTACTGATGCTGACGTTAACAATACAGATGTTGACTCATCCCTGCAGACTAGGCTAGGTTGACCAAAACTTTGACCATGAATATATTTTGATCCGTAACTTCATTTGATGAGCTGTTTACGCCATTGGAAATCTTGTGACACACTCTTTGCGATGATGCCAATTTCACCAAGCTTTGAAGATTTTGAATTTTTTTCCTTTCTCTGTCGCCCTCTACGTGTGCCATGTACCCTGTATATGTGATGTTGTCATCCGTACTGATGCTGACATCAACAATACATATGTTGAATCATCCCTGCAGACTGGGCTAGGTTGACCAAAACTTTGACCATGAATATATTTTCATCCGTAACTTTGTTTGATGAGTCGTTTATGCCATTGAAAATCTTGTGACATTCTCTTTGCGATGATGCAAATTTCACTGAGCTTTGAAGATTTTGAATTTTTTTCCTTTCTATGTCTATTGAGGCCATTTTGAGCTTCCTGAGTTGCTTCTACAAATTCTGAGTTATCCTGAGCCTTCTTCGGATCCTTTTTGGATCATACCTTTTCATTTAAATGATAATATTAAACTTTAAATATATCATTTTTCCTTTTTATTCTTTATTCATAATGCTCATGATTTAAATCTCTTTTAATCATGATTATGTATCAGTTCATTTTTCCTCATGAGTTGATCACATATATGGATCGACTCATTATATTTTTCTCATTCTTATGTTGCTTACTTAGTTCGCCAATAAATCATATTTGAGATTTTACCGATTCTTCGTATTGTTATGGTGTTAATTCTCTATCGAATTACTCTACCAACCTTGAGTTATTTACATAAATGAAATATGTATGAGGCACTTCCTTCAACCCAATGTTCAAATGACTATGAGCTCAAAACCACAGGAATATCCATTTAAGCATTTGTTCCTAGAGATTTTTATTACTTCGTGGGAAAGTATTCAAGTTTTCAAGGGATTATTACTTCTAGCCCCTTTAGATTCTTTACCTTATCACATGACTAGTGATGGAACCAGGTTATCCAGTACTGCATCCTTCATGACTTCGGTCTTTTGTAGTCATTCAATCCTCCCAGAGTATATTTCTCTGAAGTGCGTATACTATATTAACTAGTATATCAGATGCTCAATATTAATATTTTGTTGGATGGACGATCCTAGCTTATCCAGAAGCTTCAAACAAATCGACAGTCATGACTTAATCTGCAGTTGAGTGGATGATTCCTGTTCACTTCAGGACTTCTATATGACCACACATAGTGGCTAGGTGTTAATCCAAACATGTGCTTAATCACTTATCAAAATCAATGATCGTGTTTTAATTGGACGTTCAGATGGACATTTGTTATTTACTCCAGAAATTCAGAGATCCGGGACTCTAGGATATTCAAAATCTTAGGCAATTCAATCCCTCTAGAGAGATTACCTACATAATAATTCATAAAGTGGTGATGAACACTTGCTATCAGTTAACACCTCCTCTTACGCTATCCTTCCACTATGCTTGATCAACAGTTGAGAACACTCCCTAAGTAGAACAACAGTTAGCGTTAATTCAAGATTTACGCTTACTATATCCTTCCACTGTACCTGATCAATGGTTGAGAATTCTCCCAAATTAAAACAATGATTAACGTTCTTGGAATACTAAGAGGGGGGGTGAATCAATATTACTCTTTTTCAACAATTAGTAGTTACTTTTATGTTTTTTTAATTACCACAATAGATCAAAAATAGATTTGTTTGCAAAATAAATTATATAAATTTAATTAATAGGAATTACAAGGATTTGAAGAAGAATAGTGAAGGACACCAATCCGTTTTAGAGCACCAACTCTAGGAGACACAAATCCCCTCCTTCAGGGCACCAACTCTAGGAAGAATCAACTCCCTTGTTTCTTTAGGGCACCAACCCTAGGAAGCACCAAATCCCTTGTATTTAGGGTACCAACCCTAGGAAGCACTAACTCCCTTAACTTACACTTAAAGGATATGAATCCTTCTGTGCTCCTCCCTTCCACCCTCACTTCATAAGAATCATCAATTCTTCTTTTTGGAATCTGTTGTTTTTTTGATATTCTGATATGGATTACATAGACAATTTCTTCTCACCATTCTTTCTTGTTTATATACTCTTCCAACTGGTGTGATATATGAAGCATTGTTTCCCTTTGTTTGGACCATTGCACCTCCTCATTTTAAATTAACAATAATCACTATTATTATTCAAATATTATTGTGAAGGATTTTAATTCAGTGAGTGTGCTTTTCATAAATCGATTACAAGAATGAATCGATTTATTTTAACTCGATTCCATATCTCTGCAAATATTGTAGGAATCGAATTCTACAGAGGCACTTCCTTCAAACCATTTACATGTGATGAATAGTGAAAAACCATGATATTATTAATTAAGTGATGTACCCAACACCTCATGGCTTATGTGTTTGTAACACATGACCAGGGGTTGGAACCTAGTCCTATGGTACTTTGGCCTTCAGGTGATTTTCTTTCTCATCCAATCTTCTAGAGTTTCAACTCTCCAAAGTGGTTACCTCTCACAAGGGTTGATCCGATGGTTGGCGTGATTCCTGGAACTGAGTCAATGGTCTAGATTTGATCCTTACTTATCCTTCTACCGCTTAATCCAATGATTGTGACTTACTGAAACATTGAGATGGATGGAAATTATTTACTTCGGGACTTCAGGACTTCCAACTTCTGCAATATTTCAACCTTATGGAGTACATTTCACCAAATTATATCAGATAATTGATATATGTTCTTCCATATATGGATGATCCTGGCTTGTCCAAAGGTTTCTAAAATATCAGCGGTCATGAATTGATCTACAGTTGAGTGGACGGTTCTCTTTCACTTATCATAAGGATTGATCCAATGGTTAGCATGAATCCCAGAACCAAATGAATGCTCTAGCTTCAATCCTTACTTATCCTTCCACTTCTTAATCCAATGGTTGTGACATAATCAAATGTTGATATGGATGGCCACTATTTACTTTGAGACTTCGAGACTTCATAGTTTCAGAGGTGCGGGTAATTGTTGTTCCAATTTCCATCAGAGTTGATCAGTGCCGAAGTGGTTAACATGGGAGAGATTACATAATTCTTTTATCTAATGATGATGATTCATCCTAGAGGATCTTATATCAATGGTTATCATTGACTTTGGCCTTCGGCGCTTCGGGTATTTGATGGTTTCCCCCAAAGGACAAAATCTCGGAGTGACGTAACTTGCTAACGTCACTATTGACTTGGCACTCACCGAGTGGCTACCATGTGTCACTTAGTTTTGTGACTTGTGTAACCTTAAAGTGCCAACTGGACCTAGAAATTTTTCACCATCTGATTACACCATGTGTCCTTGCTGACGTGGTCTACTAACATGGATCTCCTGTTGCAACACATGTTCTCCTCCTGGATCTAATGGCTGTGATCAGTTCTAGATCAATGGTCTAGATTCATTTTTGTTGGATCATGTTGTCATTGATGCCAATGGTTTGATTGATTGATGTCATTGACTGATGTCAAGTGATTGATTGATGCCAAAGGATTGATTGATTGATTGATGTAATATGTATTGTCCTTGATGAGAATGCATAGATGAATATGGATCAATGAGTTGTCATTGATATGATGAAGATGGATCAATGAGTTTTCATGATACATGATGAATATGGATCGATGTGGTTTCATTGGTATATGATGCATTGTTGGAAAAATGTATAGATGACTCATTATTGTCTTATCATGATTGATAAGGTGCACAAATGGATGAACTCCAAAGTGTTCCCCTTATGGTGAAATCCCTCATGGGAAGRTGCTTTGCATATTGAGTTATCCTAAAGAATGGTTGGAGGACCCATGCTCTCATTATTGTATTATCATGATTGATAAGTTCCACAAATGGATGAAATCCTAAGTGGTCCCATTATGGTGAAAGCCCTCACGGGAAGACACTTTGCAGATTGAGTTATCCTAGAAGAATGGTTGGAGGACCCATGCTTGTATGTGGAATAATGATATGAATATCAAGGAAATTGTTGCTGAAACTATCCTAGATGGATAGTTCTTGTCATGCCATTTCCGGTGGTATGTGGAATGTCACATAAATCATCATGGTTTGAGAGTTATGGCCTCATGAAGATGAAGGAACCCCACATGAAGGATTGAATCCCCCAAGGTCAAAGAAGTCAAAGTAACCTAAAAGAAGAAATCATTATTTAAATGATAAAGTAAAGTGACAAAGTCAAGGTGGATTATTTAAATAATAAAGAGAAGTGACAAAATCAAGAAATGATAAAGTAAGGTGACAAAATCAAGAAGGGATATTTAAATGATAAAGTAAAGTGACAAAGTCAAAGTGGATTATTTAAATAATAAAGAGAAGTGACAAAATCAAGAAATGATAAAGTAAGGTGACAAAATCAAGAAGGAATATTTAAATGATAAAGTATTGGAGACATTTCTATTTATGGAAAAGTGGTTAATTGACCTAGAGGATGAAAGTATAAATAAGATAGCAATGATCTATTGTATATCATCCTTTTTGTGGATCAATGGACAACTTCTTGTGAGAATATCTTTTGGAGTATTGATGGAGAACTTCTTGTGAGAGCTTCTTGATCATTTTTGGTGTGGAACACTTGAGAATATTGAAGATATATATGTGACTGAGGTAACCAAAGGATATATAAGAAAATTTTCATAGGGAAGGTGAAGAAAAGAGGGCCAGAATTCAAGGGAGGATAAATTCTTTTCATGATGTTTTCTAAGGTATGTTATTTACAGGTCATCTCACCATTTTCGCAATAAATTTTTTTATATGATGATTCAAACCGTGAGATTGATATGATGTTGAGGAAAAATATCCAAGTATATGTGATAACAAATTCATCTTGTGGTTATTTGTATTTTTGGATATACACTCCATGGAAAACAAGGTTTGTGGCTAGTCTTGAAATTAGTCTAAAACAGGTGTTTCGGGTAAAAACGCCATAAATTATTCATAACAGATCCAAATTCAGTGAGACCAATTGTGTTGGTTAGATTAAAGTCTATAGTATGATGTGTAAAATTTTCAGATCGATTCAAAAAATATTCCATGTGGGGAACTCTCTACAAGGTCTCTCTCTAGAATAATCCAGAATTCAGCAAGGTATGCCATTTTTTCTATAAATCCTTTTCTGAGAGGTTCCAAGTAGTGAAACCTAGAGGAATTGCATAAAACACACTAAATAAAAGTATATATCATTTTCATATATTTATTCATTACAGGTACAAAGTTATGATTATTTCAAGTTAGGGTTGTTGACTAATCCAAAACTAGTCATTTTTTAGACAAGCAATTGATGAGTTGGCACATACATGAGGTGTATAGTTGATGATGTTGGTACATATTGATGAGTAGTTGACACATTATTGGTATTTACTTGGTACATGGTTGAATGAACTTTTTTATGGTACAGTTTGACTACAGGTTGTTTGGCATAGGTTGGTGCATGGTTGATGCACTTGTTTATGGTACAGATTAATATCTGTTGAGGATTGTTGCCTCATCTCAGTTGGTGCTGAGGTTGTAAGCTGAGTCTTTAATTATATATTTGGTTCTATTGTAGAGTTTTACTCTATTCAGTTGTTTCTGAAAAACCCCAAGGATTGTAGTCTGTAATAAAAAGAAAATTGTACATACATCTTGTGTTCTTTGTGTTCCTTGTGGTGATGACTTGTTGATGATATATTGTTGATATATGTTGTTGATATGTGTTAACATTTAACTGGTTATAAGTGATATCAATGAGTAATGATTTAATGGTGATTGTTAACTAAGGAGATTTGGGAAAAAGATCCCTACACTGTACCACCCCCCCCCCCTCTCAGTGTAGTCATTGTGTCCAACAATTGGTATCAGAGAAGGCCTTCACTACAAGGCTTAACAAGCTTGAAGGAGATCCATAGACACACAAATGGATTATGAAATACCAATCCTTGATGAAGAAAAGTATTCTACTTGGATAATAGATATGAAAGTGTATTTGAAGACAATGGGAGAAACTATTTGGAAGGCATCCATTGGTGGATTCGTTTCGTTGAAGAACAAGTCAAAGTTTGCAGCTCAAAGGGAAGGAAATAAGAATGATGCATTGTCTCTTAATAACATTCTTAGTGGACTCTCAAGCCCTATCAAATAAATCATGGAAAAATGAACTTCCGCTAAAGATCTATGGCTAAAGCTAGAGAAGACTGTAACATCCTGCTCTGGTGCACTTACAAACTTATTCTTTGAGGACACTTGCTGGCAAGTGATTTGGATTTTTATGATGATAAAACCCTTATCCTTGATGATGATGCGTTATGATTGATGACAGGATGTTTTACTATTGTTGTATACAGGTGCTATTGACTCAGTTTATGTGAGTGTGAAGGGTTTTTGACCTGGAGGATGCAGAGGCATCGACGGAACCCTTGGACTCCGGATTGAGTCAGGGAGTGTGATATTGAGTTGATTTATTTACCATGCTATTTATTGATTTGATGATATGTTATTGACATGTTCTGACATGATG
>ML780231.1:710962-763596 GCA_009831015.1 Picea engelmannii
TGGTCATTCTAAATTTTCTTACTCTACAGATTGCCATCTTTTCTACCTTTGATGTATATGGTTAATTTCAAAGTTGATGTTACCTAGCTTTATGATGTTGTGTCTATATACTGTCTCATTTAATTAATGGTTATCTTAATTGTCGGCAATAGGAATATTAATAGATGGCGTTTCCAATATTGTTTTTTATTATTAACATTTGAAATTTTAATATTATAGATCGCCATCTTAATTAGGATGTATATTGGTGTCCTCAATTTAATGTTCCTATATTATGATGTTATTTCCATACATTGACATCTGTAATTGATGGTTATCTTAATTTATTGTCAATGGTAATAGGGATAGTTGTCATGGTCATTTTAAAATTTTATTATATTATAAGAATGCCTCTTTTTAAATTATGGTGTATATTGTATCTTCACTTGATGATTCCTAAAACCATCATGCTTTTTCCATATAATGACATCTTTAATTAATTGCTATATTTGATCGTTGTATTATAAATATTGATAGTTGGTCATATCCAATAATGCCCTTGTTAACTTTCGTCATTAAATTTGATTATTTTAGATTGCCATTTTAATTTATGATGTATGTTATTATTTTCAATTGATATTACCTATAAATATGAGGTCATTTTTAGTGCATTCATATCGGACCTTAGTAAATGATTTTATCTTGTAAGGTCATTATGAAATTAGTGGTTGTAGCATATAAGAGGTATGATAACTGTAAAATCATGGTCCGGATTGTGACACAAATGATAGATAGTTAATGTTTCATGACAGTGATATTATAATATTTCATTATTGATTAATAACATGTGTGGTGCGATAACCTGGAATTACGTACCTTAAATTACCCCCAGTTAGTATATTAGGGTGGTTGTTCTTTTAGATAATGTCGAACTTCGGTGTTCGTTGTCAGAGTCCCTGTCGCGCGCCTCCCGTAAGGGGTGCAATCGTACTTCTTATTTGTGTCGTACTTGATTCTATTCAGTTGGTTGCTTGGTCAGATGTCGGGTGGGATATAGTCACCCCCGGGTAGCCTCAGGAGTCATGTCTGTGCGTGTGATTCTTCTGTATTAGGAATCCAGTGCCATATCAAGAGTCTCGGGCCCTTTAAAGGCAGGGTTCCACTCTTGCGACACATCTGACGGAGGATACTAGTTTCTTCCTGAGCAGTCGGCCAGGAGCCGGTCTAATCTTCTTTCGAGAAGACATAAGACTAAAATCCCTGCTTTTCTGTGCAGAAATAGTAAACTCTACTGATGGATTCCCCCTCTGTGACTGTACTGTACTTAACACCTGGTGTCGTTTCCTACTTACAGCTGCTAGTTGTACGCCTTATGTCTAGGGGTGTTTATTGCTTGTTGTCACTGTGATATGTTGGGATTGTTTTGTTGTGTTCATCTTGTTGCATCTTGTGCTAGGTCGGGTTACTAGTTTCTGCCTGAGCAGTCAGCCAGGAGCCGGTCTAATCTTCTTTCGAGAAGACATAAGACTAAACGCCCTGTTTTCCTGTGCAGAAATAGTAACCCTAACACCTTGGACTCTTCCCTCTGTGTTCTTACTGTGCACCCCAGAATGTCTTACTGTATGTGTTGTGCGCCTTTTTGCCTGTGATCGTACATTGTTGCAGTTACTCATTGTGTTCCTTAAGTGTTTCCGTGTTGTGGTTGCATCTTGTTGGTTTTCGAGTGGCGTCTTACAGTTAAGTGTGTTGTTACTTATACATGCGCGCACACCCTTAAAAAATAAAAAATAAATAAAAAAATTTGCACCTTTTACTAGAATGGTTGTCGTAACGAGGAAGTACGTTACAGAGACATATCAAAGCAAGAAGGATAAGGAATATATTGAAGACCACTCCATCAATATTATCAAAGGTAAAGAATCTCCAAAAACCCTTGATTGTATTATTTATAAATGTGATCTTGAAAACATTTCAAGTGAAGATAGCACAAAGGAATATCCCAAAAGTATTTCAAATGAAGATATAGAATCTCCAAAGACTCTTGATTGCAATGATTCAAAATGTGATGATGCTGAATTTTTCTCAAGTGAAGAAGATGATCTAGAAATAGTTTGTGTAAAGTTTGATGGTAGTTATCCCATGGAAATAATAGAAGAAGATCTATTAGAAATTCAAAAGGAAGTTGAAGAGGGTTTATATAGATACAGAAGTGATCATTTTTATACACACTATAACTATCTTTCGGATAACACTAAGAAGTTTCTTAGGAGGATTCAAAGGCACAACTTGAAGTTAAAGGGAATGCTGAAAGAACAAGAAGAGAACAATATGACTAAATTGGAAGAAAAGGAAGAAGAGATAACAATACTAAAGAATGAAAAAGAAGATATGAAGGTAGATGATGAGATTAGAAAAAGTTTTGAAACTATTATTCATCTCAAGTCCCAAATTGAAGAAGCCAAAAGGGTAGAAGAACTTTTGAAGAATCAAATTAATGAAAAGGAAGATTCATGTGATAAGTTAGAAGATGAAATTGTTGATCTTAGCAATAAAGTGGATAAGTCAAATAAACTCTTGAATAGCTCAAAAATATTGGATGAGATCTTGGAAAGTAAAAGATCACCATATGATAAATTAGGTCTTGGATACAAAGAAGAAGCTACACATGCTGAAGAAAGAACCTCAAAGAAGCATGAGGTAAGTCCATCAAATAAGGAAGACAATGTTTCAAAGAAACCATCTACACAAGGCAAGGGAAATTTCAAAAGAACAAAGCAAGGAAGACATCAAGAGGCTATCTTTGGGACACCAAAGCAAAGGTATGAAAGCATTTTTCATGGGAATTGTTATTCATGTACTAAATATGGTCACAAATATTTTGAATGTAGATCTTATGAAAAAATATATAATGGAAGATTTCATAACACCATAAGGTGTTAGAGATGTGATCAAGTGGGACACATTGTTGTTCACTGTAACACCATGAGATACACAGGTTGACCTTGTATAAGTCACATACATACGTGAGTTGTCTGTGCAGTAGGCCACGTATATGTGGTGAAGCCTAAGGAAAAGGGCTATGAACATGGATTGCAGTTTGATGTGATGGTATAACTCTGTGATGCAGGGTATGACATGGTTTATTGTAGGTTCTGACATTGTTTGCCGCAGTTTTTCATGATTCTATATTGGATTATGTAAGGTGATGATGTAAAATAAAATCTTGGGTGCATGGCACTAACCCATGCATATGGATTGATGCATTTTCTATTGAATAACAATGATGGTTATGACAGTGAAGTTATGACACCTTGGTTATGTGATATATCTTGATGATGTATTGGAAGCTTACTTGTTGGAAAGCTTGATGCATGCATTTAGCATATGGATGGGCTACACATTGGAACATGTGGTTGGTGAGTTGATGAGGTGATCATGTTGTACATCATTGATGATTCATATCTTGATCTATAATTGATAAATGTTTGGTACAATCATAGATGACATATGATTGATGATACTACACCATTGGTACTACTTGATCAACACAACAATTGGTATTTGTTTAAGATACATGATTGTGGCACTTGGCTCATGATGGAGACATATCATGAGTGATATGACACATGGTTGACATATTGGTAGATGCACATGGTTGGCATATAGATAGATGCACATGGTTGGCATATTGGTAGAAGCACATGGTTGACATATTGATGCACATGATTGGCATATTGGTGGATGCACATGGTTAGCATATTGGTAGATGCACATGTTGGCATATTGATAGAGGCATATGATTGATACATTCCATGGATGATATGTTTTGATACATTGCATGATGTTGATGTACATGGTTGATGTACATAAGTGTTGTGCATGATGAGAACACATTTTTGTACAGGATGTGCTTGGTTGATATTTTGCTCATGATTCTTTATTTCATTGTTGACATATCTTTTGCTTCATGATGCTTGGTATATCATGAGTTTGATGCATGACCAGGTCCAAGGATTTTTATATGGAGGCATACCCATAGGGGGAGTCATTCTTCTTCCCATGATTCTAGGAGGAGATATTTATCAGATGCATACCTAGAAAAGAGCCCTATATTTGAAGAAAGAGCACATAGACATAATTCAAAGAGGAGAAATGGTCACAGGGGGAGTATGTTCGATGTATTTTCACCATTACATCAAAGTGATATCCCTTTTTCAAAATGGGAGAGATTATTCAGAGGAAGATCAAAGGCACTTATATAGGGGGAGCAGCTCCAAGGAAAGTTCAAGCAGGGGGAGAAGCTCCAAGAGGAAAATGCCCTTTGCCATTGATGTCAAAGGGGGAGAGATAGTCACTTTGATGTGATTGATGATTATTGATTGGGAGAGATAGTCACATTGACTATTGATGTAGAGCATGCATTATCTACATGTTGACATCAATAATTGGTAATTGGTGTTGACATCAATATTGGTATTTCCATCAATGCAAAAGGGGGAGATTGTTGGATCATGTTGTCATTGATGCCAATGGTTTGATTGATTGATGTCAAAGGATTGATTGATTGATTATTGATGTAATGTAATATGTATTGTCCTAGATGAGAATGCATACATGAAGATGGATCAATGAGTTGTCATTGATATGATGAAGATGGATCAATAAGTTGTCATTGATACATCATGAAGATGGATCGATGTGGTTTCATTGGTATATGATGCATTGTTGGAAAAATGTATATATGATTCATTATTGTCTTATCATGATTGATAAGGTGCACAAATGGATGAACTCCAAAGTAGTCCCCTTATGGTGAAAGCCCTCATGGGAAGACACTTTGTGGGTTGAGTTATCCTAGAAGAATGGTTGGAGAACCCATGCTATCATGATTGTCTTATCATGATTGATAAGGTGCAAAAATGGATGAACTCCAAAGTGGTCCCCTTATGGTGAAATCCCTTATGGGAAGACGCTTTGAGGATTGAGTTATTCTAGAAGAATGGTTGGAGGACCCATGCTTGTATGTAGAATAATGAGATGAAGATCAAGGAAATTGTTGGTGAAACTATCCTATATGGATATTTATTGTCATGCCATTTCCGATGGTATGTGGAATGTCACATAACTCCTCATGGTTTGAGAGTTATGGCCTTACGAATATGAAGGACCCCCACAGGAAGGCTTGAAGCCCCCAAGGTCAAATAAGTCAAAGTGACCTAAAAGAAGAAATCATTATTCAAATGATAAAGTAAAGTGACAAAGTCAAGGTGGATTATTTAAATAATAAAGAGAAGTGACAAAATCAAGAAATGTTAAAGTAAGGTGACAAAATCAAGAAGGAATATTTAAATGATAAAGTATTGGAGAACTTTCTATTTATGGAAAGTGGTTAACCCTAAAATAAGGAAAAGAGGTTAAGTGACCTAAAATGGGTTAATAATATTTAAATGATAAAGTAAAGTGACAAAGTCAAGGTGGATTATTTAAATAATAAAGAGAAGTGACAAAATCAAGAAGGAATATTTTAATGATAAAGTACTGAAGAACTTTCTATTTATGGAAAGTGGTTAACCCTAAAATAAGGAAAATAGGTTAAGTGACCTAGAAATGGGTTAAGTGACCTAAAAATGGGTTAAGTGACCTAGAGGATGAAAGTATAAATAATATAGCAATGGTCTCTTGTAGAACATCATTTTTGTGGATCAATGGAGAGCTTCTCGTGAGAATATATTTTGGAGTATTGATGGAGAACTTCTTGTGAGCGATTCTTGCGCATTTTTTGTGTGGAAAACTTGAGATATTAAATATCTATAGGTGACTGAGGTAACCAAAGGATATCTAAGCCGAATTTCAGAGGGAAGGTGAAGAAAACAGGGCCAAAATTCAAGGGAAGATAAATTCTTTTCATGATGCTTTCTAAGGTATGTTATTTACAGGTCATCTCACCATTTTCGCAATAACTTTTTTTATGTGATGATTCAGACCGTGAGATTGAAATTACATTGAGGAAACATATCCAAGTATCTATGGTACAAAATTAATCTTGTGTTTCATTGTTATTTTGGAGATAAACTCGATGGAAAACAGGGTTTGTGGCTAGTCCTGAAACTAGTCTAAAACATGTGTTTCAGGTAAACATGTCATAACTTCTTCATAATAGATCCCAATTCAGTGAGACAAATTGTGTTGGTTATATTAAATTATGTAGTATTATTTGTAACAGTTTCAGATCTATTCAACAAAAATTACGTGCGGGGCACGCTCTACAAGGTCACTCTCTAGAATAAGCCATAATTTAGCAAGGTATGCCATTCTTTCTATAACTCCTTTTTTGAGAGGTTCCAAGTAGTGACACCCAGAGGAATTTCATAAAAAACACTTAATAACATTGTGTATCAGTTTCATATATTTATTCATTACAGGTACAAAGTTATGATTATTTCAAGTTAGGGTTGTTGACTAATCCAAAATTGGTCATGGTTGAGACAAGCAGTTCATGAGTTGGCACATACATGAGGTGTATAGTTGATGATGTTGGTACATATTGATGATTCATTTTTTATGAGTATTTGAAACATGATTGGTATATACTTGGTACATGGTTGGATTCACTTGTTTATGGTACAGGTTGATTACAGGTTGTTTGGCACAGGTTGGTGCATGGTTGATGCACTTGTTTATGGTACAGATTGATATAGGATTGTTTCCCCATATCAGTTGGTGTTGAGGGTGTAAGATGAGTCTTGCATTATAGATCTAGTGCTCTTGTAGATTTGTACTATATTCAGTTGTTGCTGAAAAACCTCAAGGATTGTAGTCCATAATAAAAAGAAAATTGTACATACATCTTGTGTTCCTTGTGGTGATGACTTGTTCATGATATATTGTTGATATATATTGATGATATCTGTTGAAATTTAATTGGTTATAAATGATAGTTGAGTAATGAGTTAATGGTGATTGTTAACTAAGGATTTTTGGGAAAAAGAGACCTACACTGTTTACCCCCCCCTCCCCCTCCTCTTAGTGTAGTCGGTGTGTCCAACAATTTAGGCCTTTGGGACTTTGGGTTATTCATTCCCAATTCTAAATTCTCCCAAAGTGAGATTCCCCGAATAAAACTAGAGTAACTTGAATTCATATAACAATCCATATTTGACGCAAAAATCCTAGAATGATCCAATGGTTGTCGGGATTTCAGATGTTTTCGGGATCTCGTGAATTTTTGATCCAATGATTGTGATTAGTTCTAGATCAATGGTCTATATTTATTTCTCCCTTCGGGACTTTGGGTTATTCGTTCCCAATTCTCAATTTTCCTAAAGTGAGATTCCCTGATTAAACCTTGACTTCACATAACGGTCGAGAATGCTCCTGTAGTAGATCAATGATCAGGGATGATTTCAAAACAAAACTTGTGAAATCGGTAACTCAACCCTTGCCTCCCAGAATGGTTCCCCACCGTTGATCTGCATTTACTAAAATCCAACGGTTAGGACTTAATCAGATGTTTGATCTGAAGGCCCTCCTCTATAACTCCAAGATCTTATGGTCCTAGTTTGTACCAAAATCTACATTGATCGACATGATTCTCCCTCAATTATTTAGTAGTTTTACTGTGGGGATTTCAATCCTGATCTCGTTTCTGCAATGCGCTTTCCCTTTTGAGCTTTCTGGTAGACTATTCTCCATGTTTTTCATAACAAATCATCATTCCTGCAATGCACTTTCCCTTATGAGCCTTTTTATTTTGTACTTGGATTCTAACTGATCAATATCATTGATCTGTTGGGAATTTGATCCCGATGGTGTTTCTGCATTGCTCTGATCTTGTGAAATCCAATACACTGCCTCTCCTGAGATTTATGTAGATTCCTCTGCAAGTTTGTTCATAAAAAAATCATCATCACATCATAATGACATCAGTTGTTGACATCAATGATAAAACATCAATGAAAATATGTCCAACAATCCCCCCCTTTGTCATTGAGGGAAACACACTAACTTCATACACAAACTCCCTCTATGATGATGCTTCTCTCCTCTGAAGTTACTCTCCCCCTTTGACATCAATTGAAAAGGGTTTCTCCCCTTATAATTAATCTTTTTATGTTTGTATGTTGCTGACCAAAATCTAAACTTGGGTAACTCCTCCTGCAATCATGCTCCGCCTAACATAATTGAATGGTTCCCCTTGTCAATCTACTCTCTCTGCCTCTAACTATTTCTCCCCTTTGTTTCTAAAGGGTGGTTCTTCCTGACAAGGTCCCTCCCCCTATCATCTCTACAAGATGACATGTATACCACTATATAGAACATACTAACTTCCATTTTAGGGTTTTTCCACTTATAAACACTTTGGGACCAATGCATGATCATATCACATGACTTTACTAAGAGGATGCATAACCTGCAGAGTTCCTAGGAAGATGAAGATCTGCAACAAACCATGTCAGAACATGCATAGAGTTATACCATCAAACCATGATGCTTTCAATGATCCTAGTTATCTATTTATTTTTTATGTGCCTCAATGCTCATAGGACTATCAACATGAACAATCTTCCCTAATTTCTCCTTACCTTCTTTGTTTCTAATTTTTTAGAAGGAGTTTTAGTGGATCATTAAAATACCATTGGAAAACTTCTGAGATCATCATCACTCAATTCTTCTCATTGTTATACTCTTGAAGATTCATCATCATTGTCACCATTTAGTGCACCAGAATATTCTTTATCCTTGTTTTGAGAATATTTCTTTTTTAATTTCCATTTGTTGGGTAATGGATAATATTCTTGTATGACATTATCAAGTTCTGGAATTGTGTCATATTTTTCTTTAGGAGTTTTCTTGTCTTGAGATTGATCTACTTTATATGCATAAATTTGATTATTATATTCCGTATTAGAAGTTTTACCCACCAATCTCCTATTATTAACTTCATCAATATCAGGAGCAATATATCGATCATCTTTCTTTATTGGTACTTCATATTTTCTTTTCCATATCTTCTTATTCTATTTTTTAGGTTTTCCTATCTTTAAGGATTGCATTGGTAATCTACATTCTCTGGTCTTATGACCATAGTTGTTGCATTTTTTACATTCAATATTGAATTTTTGTAAAGGAGAAAATGAGTTGTAGTTTCTATTCTTTGTATTGTACCTATTGTTCTTATATCTTTGGACATTTCTGTTATTGTATTGTCCATAAGATTTTCATTGTACTTCCTTATGACCAAAATTATTGCATGAGTAACAGTATCCAATAAATCGATATTTATTAGGGGCATTCCTTCTGGTGATTGTATTCTTCTTGTCATTTTTTACTTTAGTAGGGAATGTTGATTTATGTTTATGTGGAACAATTTTCAATGGTATCATATTTTCTTTATTATCTTCTCTTCCTGAGGATCCCTTTAGAGCATCTGCATAAATGATTGATCTTTTGAAAGATCGTTGTGATGTAGAAGTTGAGTCTTGGGTGTATCCCAAACCAGTCTTGTTGTTTGGTGACCTCTGACTACTGATAATTTCATCCAATATTTTTGAACTATTTCCATATTTTTATCATTTCTTTTCTAATTTAATTTTTTAGCAGCTTAATCTCAACTTCTAGTTTCTCACATACTTTTTTTTTTAGCATCAAGTTGTTGTAAAATGACTTTTTCAATTTTATTAGCTTCCAGGAGCTGGGAATTCAAATCACTGATGGTTTGTTCCGACTCTTTGATTGTTTTGGAAACTTACCTCTCTCTTGATTTAGTAACTTCTTTAATCTATAGAAGCTCTCCCCTTAGTACCCTGTTTTTCTTTTAGTTTTTCCTAGTTCTTCAATTACACTAAGGATTTCTTCTTCGAAGTTCACTTCTTATTCATCTTTTGAATGTTTATCATCTTGATTTTTTATTCCCATAAATAGAAGTTTTGTTTCGTCTCCTTCATTTTATTCTGATGCACTGTTGTCTTTTTGGGTAAAGAATGTTTTATTTTTCTTGTAGAACTTAGTTTTATTATTAGTGTAGCTTTTCTTCTGATTTTTGAAGATTCTTTCATCCTCAATTTCCTCCTGCTTAGGATGGGGACATTTATTGGAAAAGTGTCCAATTTTTCCACAGTAGAAAAATATTAAGGGTAACTTTCCTTTATATTTTCCAGATCCTTTCTAGAGTTTCTTTATAAAGTTGGACTCTTCTACATTGGATATGTCTGACTGATCTTCATGAGACATATGTTCCTGTTTCTTCTTTTCTTTATATGCTTTAAAGGTTATTTCATCTTTTGTTGATTTTTCATTCCCTGTTCTCATTTCATATGTTGTAAAAATTCCATGAAGTTGATCAACTGTGAGTGTGTCAAGATCAGGCCTATCTTCAATTGTAGAAATGTTTGCATCATATCTCATAGGTAATAACCTTAGTACATTTTTCACAATAGGTTTATCTATAAGTTCTTCTCTTGCTGCTCTGATTGAATTAACCACTTCATCTACCCTATTAAAGTATCTAGCAATATTATCTTATTTTTTCATTTTCATATTTTCAAACTAAGTTCTATAGGTCTGTAGTTTGGCTTCCATGAATTTTCTATCTCCTTCATATACAACCTCCAATTTGTCCCAGATTTCTTTTGCTGACTTACAATGCATAACTTTCGCACATATAGAAATTTTCAACCCTCCTAGAATTGCATTGATTGCTCTTGAGTTTTCATTGTAGATTTTCTTTCCTGCAGCATCTGTGGGTGGAGTAGTTGGTGCAGTGTAACCATCTACAATGGATTGCCAGATATCACAAACAAGATCCAACAAGAATTTTTTCATTCTTATTTTCCATAGAGCATAGCCACCTCCATTGAACAATGGTGTTTTTTTGCTAGACATTACTTATTGATGATCCATCTTCAGGATCTACCTTCCAATTGTTAGAATGTGCTGAAAGCACCTATTCTGATACCAATTGTCAGAATACTAAGAGGGGGGGTGAATCAATATTACCCTTTTTCAACAAATAGCAATTACTTTTATGTTTTTTTAATTACCATAATAGATCAACAATAGACTTGTTTGAAAAATCAATTATATAAATATAATTAATAGGAATTATAGGGATTTTATGAAGAATAGTGAAGGACACCAATACTTTTTAGAGAACCAACTCTAGGAGACACAAATACCCTTCTTCAGGGAACCAACCCTAGGAAGCACCAACTCCCTTGTTTCTTTAGGGAACCAACCCTAGGAAGCACCAACTCACTTAACTTACACTAAAATGATATGAATCCTTTTGTGCTCCTCCCTTCCACCCTCACTTCATAAGAATCATCAGTTCTTCTTCTTAGACTCTGTTGTTGTTTTGATCTTATGATATGGACTACACAAACACTTTTTTCTCACCACTCTTTCTCATTTATATACTCTTCCAACTAGTGTGAGATATGAATCATTATGTCCCTTTGTTTGGACCATCGCACCTCTTCATTTTAAATTAACAATAATATATATTATTATTCAAATATTATTGTGAAGGATTTTAATTTAGTGAGTGTGCTTTTAATAAATTGATTACAGGTCTGAATCAATTTCTTTTAACTCGATTCCATATCTTTGCAAATATTGCAGGAATCGAATCCTGTAGAGGTGCTTCCTTCAAACCATTTACATGTGACCAATAATGTAAAACCACAAGGATTATTAATTAAGTGATGCACCCAACACCTCATGGATTATGTGTTCATAACCCATGACCTGGGGCTAGAACCTAGTCCTTTGGTACTTCGACATTCAAGCAATTTTCTTTCTCATCCAATATTTTGGAGTTTCAACTCTCCAAAGTGGTTACCTCTCACAAGTGTTGATCCAATGTTTGGCATGATTCCTGGAACCAAATCAACAATATAGATTTGATCCTTACATATCCTTCCACTTCTTAATCCAATGATTATGAATTAATCAAACACTGAGATGGATGGCCATTATTTACTTCGGGACTTCCATCCTCTACAATCTTTCAACCTTCTAGAGTAGATTTCGCCGAAGTAGATCATACGGTCGACATATCTTCTTCCATAGATGGACGATCTTGACTCGTACAAAGGTTTCTAACACATTCACGACCATGACTTGATCTACAATTGAGTGGATGGTTCTCATTCACTTCTCACAAGGATTGATTCAATGGTTAGCATGAATCCCGTAACCAAATCGACGGTCTAGCTTCAATCCTTACTTATCCTTCCATTGCTTAATCCGATGGTTGTGACTTAATAAAAGGTTGATATAGATGACCACTATTTACTTTGGGACTTTGGGACTTTGGAGGTTCGAAGGTGTGGGTAATTGTTGTTCCAATTTCCACCGTAGTTGGTTAGTGTCGATGTGGTCAACATGGGAGATCTTGCGTCATGTTTTGATCTAATGATCATGATTCATCCTAGAGGATCTTAGATCAATGATTATCATTGAATTCAGCCTTTGGTGCTTCAGGTAGTTGTTGGTTTCCCCCAAAGGACAAACTCTCAGAGTGACCTAACTTACTGACGTCACTGCAGACTTGGAACTGGTTGGGTGGTTGCCACGTGTCACTTAGATTTGTGACTTACATAAACTTAAAGTGCCAAGTGGACATAAAAAAATTTCACCATATGATTGTGCCATGTGTCCTTGCTGACATGGATCTCTTGTCGCGACACATGTCCTCCTCCTAGATCTAACGGATGTGATCAGTTCTAGATCAATGGTCTAGATTCATTTCATCCTTCGAGACTTTGGGTTATCCGTTCCTAGTTCTCAATTCTCTCGAAGTGATATTCCCCAAATAAAACTCAAGTAACTTGACTTGATCTAACGGTCCATCTTTGACAAGAAAATACTAGCATGATCCAACGGTTTTCAAGATTTCAGATGTTTTCGGGATATCGTGAATTCTTGATCCAACGACTGTGATTAGTTCTAGATAAATGGTATAGATTTATTTCTCCCTTTGGGACTTTGGGTTATTTGTTTCCAATTCTCAATTTTACCGAAGTGAGATTCCCAAATTAAACCTTGACTTCATCTAATGATCGATAAGTCTCCTGTAGTAGATCAACGATCAAGGATGATTTCAAAACCAAAACTTGCATAATTGTTAACTCAACCCTTGCATCCCGGAATGGTTCCCTGTGTTTGATATCCACTTACCGAGATCTGGCAGTCAGGACTTAATTGGATGTTTGATCTGAAGGTCCTCTTCTATAAATCCCATATCTGATGGTCCTGGTTTGTTCTGAAATATACATTAGTGGATAGGATTTTCCGTAGATTCTTTTTTAGTTTTACTATGGGGATTTCAATCCTGATTGCATTTCTGCAATGCGCTTTCCCTTATGATATTTTTGGTAGATTATTCTGCATGTTGTTCTTAAAAACTCAACATTCCTGCAATGTTCTTTCCTGCCTGAGTTTTGTTTTTTTGTAATTGGATTCTAACTGACCAAGATCATTGATCTGTTGGGAATTTGATCCTGAGGGTGTTTCCGCATTGCTCTAATATTGTGAAATCTAATATGTTTCCTCTCCTGAGATTTAGGTAGATTCATCTACATGTTTGTTCATAAAAAATCATCATCACATCATAATGACATCGGTTGTTGACATAAATGACAACACATCAATGAAAATATGTCCAACAAACGTTACTTTGCGATTCCGACCTTCGACGATTAGTTGATAACATAGGCTTGGATATCCCTGAAGTTAGTAATCCCAGAGTGGTGTGGTTTATGACATCATTGTTGAAGTGGAACTAATTGAGTTGTTGCCACATGTCACCTATATTCATGACCTTCGTATACCTAAAGTGCCAACTGGACCTTGACACTTGTCACCATCTGATTGTGCCACATGTTCTGCTGGTGTGGTCCTGTTGTCGTGGATGATCCAAAGACCTCAATGCTTAGGCTATCCTTCCACTTGGATGGTCCAGTTTCATTTTGGCCTTCAGGAATTTGAGTTATCTACTTTTTCCCACTTTCCAATTCTCCTGGAGTGATATTCCCTAAAGAATAAACCCTGAGTAACTTGACTTCATATAATAATACTTCTTTAACTTGATAATCTTAACATGATCCAATGGTTTTCAAGAATTTGACTATTTTAGATCTCGGGCCTTTAGACTTTCCTACCCTACACTTCCTCTTTACTCGATCAAATGGTTTGGATATATCCTGAAGTGTTCCTTAGATTAGACGACTGACGTTTCTTCATGAATTCGGGATTTGGGAATTCTAGTTCAATTCAAACTCCTTTTCACCGAAGTGGTCAGCATCAAGGTTGACCAATTATACTCATCTTTAATCCAATGAATGAGATCTTTCCTGATGTTATCTGATGATTTTAATCAGGAACTTCACGCCTTGGCCTTTCTTATCCTATCCTTTAACTTTATTTTGATCGAACGATCAATATTACTCCCAAAATTGTTATGATATCGAACGACTCATGTCCACTTCGAGACTTCATATTCGGTTAAAATATTTTTCCTTCAGGTAATTTTATCCGAAGTAGTCAGCTCTGAATTTTACCATTGTTCCTCCTACATGATCTGATGGTTTAAGTCACTCCCGAATATTCAATCATACAACCATGATTCTCTCCTTCTTTATGTAGGTTTCCTCTGTGATCCAACGGTCAAATTTATATCCGAATTCTGGATGAACGAATCCAGTTGGTTGATTTTATAAAGGTTTCCACCTGTAAAAATTCTCTTTCTAAAACTTGGTCTCCTACACAACTTCAAAAGAACTATCTCTTTTAAGCTTTGGAAAATGTACCTATAACAAAGATCATCGATCCTTGACAGTGATCGAATATTACATTGATGACATTTACCAGACACTTTTTCTCTTGAACTTTAGCCTTACTACTATGTTTCATTCTCTTTCCATCAATCACCCTTCATTACATATGGACAGACCTTATTGGTCATCTTGACACTAATTCCAATTGTATAAAAAATTTCATGATTGATTCATGTTGCCATCAATGACAACACATAACAAATAATGCCAACATCTTTAAGTTGTAGTTGCTTCTCTAGTTCTTCTCTGTGCAAATGTTCCATTGTAGTGGATTCTTTCTTGAACTCACTGGCCACAGTTTCCTTGATGTTATCAATGGCAACTTCTAATTCAACTATTCTTGTGTTTTATGTATCAATAGCTTCTGCAAATTCATAAACTGACATAGGATTTACACCAACAAAGGAATTGAGTGTTGAGGTTGTTTGTTTTGCATTTTATTTGGGATCTTGTCATGGTTTCCACTTGATAAATCTTTCAGTTGTCCATGAATTGTGTCACTTCCTTCTCTCTTCCCCTTGGTCATCCTATTTTTAATAGCCTTAGTTTTGTGGTTGTATTAATGGTCACTTAGAACAACAACTGCACCTTCAATTCCAAGCCCTACATATGTGACCGAAAGACTACCTGGGATAGCTTCCAAGGGAGTAAATTCTTCCAATGGAATAGTGAGTATGCTTGTGTCAAGATGTTTTGTCACAATTGTGCTATCTTTAAATACCTTCTTCTGTAGGGTTTTGACAACATTTATTTTATCTTTATCTTCTTTATTTTTCCTTTCTTCCTCTTCTTGTCTTGCATCTACCACTTCTTTCTTCTCAATCTCTATATCAGATGAGTTTCCCCATTATTTCCCTCAGAGGATGGCTTTTCGCCTTTGTTCTTTTCTAACTTTGTCTAATTTTTCTTGGCCTTGGCCTTCTTTCTCTGTTGATATATCTATTCGGCTTCCTCAAATTTTCTTTCTCTTTATTCTTCCTTGAGTTTCTTTTCACGTTCTTGAACCTCCAGTGTTTCTTTGTCCTTCTGGAGTAAGGCTTTGAACTTTTCTATCCTCAAGATTTTGTCTTCTTCTTCCTCTTTCTAAATCTTTTCTTGTGTTTCTTTAGTAGTAAGTTTATCTATCACCTCTTCAAAATACAAGGCTCCCTTGAAGATATCTTCTGCAAAATTGGGTTTATTCAATACATGTGTTTCTAACTCGACCGCCCTCATATGGTCATATACTAGATTTTGAGGGTCATTCCCTTTATGGATTACAACACAGAGACATAATTATTTAAGGATTTAGGCCTCCTTTTCATCCTATTTTTTATTCAAAAGAGAAAATTGGCCTATGTGGAGAGAAAAATTGGGCTAGTTGTTATCACTGAAATTTCTTCCGCAAATGGTTACATGAATCCAACATCTCCAAACACCTATTACTTCATTCATAGCCCCAAAAATACAATTCCAAAGGGCAAAAAAAATACACAACTGGTTATAAAATTGACATGCACTCATAATCTAAAGGAATCACATGCAAGTACAAAGGTAAAAAATGCAGGGAAAGGGCGCATGCACCCGATGCGCACTTGTGTACGCAAAAATACATGCACACCTGAGAACGGTGCATTTATGTTTATTTTCGACCCCTCAACCACTTATGGTTCAGCTCCCAAGTCGATTTGAGACTCAAATCCAAGTTGAATCTGAGTGGGTGGTTGGTCAAAGACCTAAGGGTGCCTTAAAGGGCCCCTTGTTCACACTAAAGACTGATTGGATAATGCCTCAAAGATTTTCTATAAAAAGAGGCCATGGGTGCACTATGAATTAAAGAATCTCATTCTATTGTTATGCTTCCTCTATTCTCCTACAAGGAACCTCTTTCCTTCTTGGAACATACTAGCATCATTTCATTAAGCTATTCACCTCACCTCTTGAGGGAATAAGATTGGATTTCTTCACCATTTCCTTTCTAGTTTTCCATTTGTAAGAAGAGATCTCACATAGGGGATTCAAAATCCCTCCCTTAGAGGAAGAGGGGACCCATAAGTCTCCATTTCTCTTTGGTGTTTTCCCACTAATAAAATCTATCCATTGGTGGCATGAATATTGGTCAATTGTTTGATTGATTTTGGTTCTAATTTCATTATGCATTGTAGTTTCATTTATTTAGTTGTTATTAGCTTAGTTGTTTATTTATTTCATGTGATTGAGTCATTTGATTCATACACTAACTTATGTCTTGTTCATTTGACCCAACTTGAATTGCAAGTGTCCCTATTTTCCTCATTCAAGTGGCGAAAAGGATACAACAGATTGGCGACCATACTAGGGATAAGATATCATATTACTCCCTATTTGGGTTGTTTGAGCACTTATTTTTGATCTTTTTACCTTGCAAGGATCATAATCGTCCCAGTCCTACCTGAAAAGAGTTGAATTCAGTTCTGGAAGAGGAGAATTTCATTTAAAATTTTCTTCCCGGACATGTATCAGAACATGCACGGGTTTTTTATCCCACAGGCACATCTTCCGGGCATCGTGCACCAACAACACTATGTTTCTCAATTCATTTTGTGCATGGTACACCAACGGGTCCTTGTTTCGCTGCACATTGTGCCACATGCGCCTCTGTCTAAACTGGGGCCCGCACATCTGTGCAAAAATCCAACATTGTAAGAGTTCTTTGTGATGTTTGGAAGGCCCATATCCTTATAAATGTTGATTCTATGCAATTTGTAAATGAACCACACTTAGATTCCCTCTCCACATGAAGGGTTAGTCAAAAAATAGGCACCTAGGGGGTTAAAATGCACCATATTTCTCCTCTTTTTCTTTCATTTTTCCACATGGATGGCTTGTTTTGATTGTAAAAGTTAAGTTAAAATAATTTTCCATCACATATATAAACACTTGTATTAGGACCAGAAATCAAACTTCAATCATTGAGTATGCTCTTCTCTCACACCATAGAGTGATCTAGAGAATCAAAAAAATGATTGAGGGAAGATTTCATCTCCCTTAAAAAACAAAATCTTTAGGAGAGGACAAAGCCCCCCTAGGGCTCTTCTTAGTTTCTTTTTCAAAAAAATCTTAAATTTGTAAGGGCCCATACATGCCCACATGTTGCAAAGATAGGATAGTTTTGAAGCTACTTTCTTAGTTTACATCACTAGCGGATTTTAAAGATTATTGTAATGGGCCCATACATGCCCACATGATGGCAATCTAGGATAGTTTTTTGAAGATTTGTTAGATTAAATTACATTAGGGAGTTTAAAGGATTGGTAAGGACCCACATGTCCACATGCTATTTCTTTAGGGACTTTAAAATTCTGCAAGGTTGTACCAATGGCATCTAGTAAGATAGGTAATCAAGACTTGTAATGACCACACGAAGTCCACATGCTGCAAGGTGACAGCTAACTTATTAAAGATTTGGCATATTTTATCACTTTCTCACACACAAATTCACTACTCACTCACATAATTTCATCTTGAATTGTGGAGGTTGAAGTAGGTTCTCTCCAACGGGATTCCGAAATGTCTCACTATTTCTTGAAGGAATTATCCACTCCCACTTAATTCAAACAAGATTGGTTCACACCCCCAATCTCTCAAACAACCACATCTAAACGTTTTCTAAAAACTCACTAAGTTTTCCTCCACAGGAGGTGCCAAAAGAATATTTTTAGCTTAGGTAGGATATTGGGGATAGGCATCCAAATAAATCCCCATTATCTGGTTCTCACATCTTCAAACATTAGAAGTTGACAAATAGGGAACCTTAAAAATCCTCCAAGCCAAGTGTTCCTAACACCATAAGGTAGGGAGATACCCATGAAGGGTAGAAGGCCGAGGTCTGGTTGTTCTATGCATCCCCCCTTGAAGCACCCACCTCTTGGACGGGATCCAACCCATGACCCATTTCTGAGGCCAAAAATCTAAATGTCGCACTTTGACCAAGGTACCTAGTGACCAAATTTTAGGACAACTACCCAGGTGGCAATTGTGGGCTGCAATTGCACCTTGATTGGATTTTGTGTGGCTATTGAGAAATATTCCAAGCTCTTTCAGGATATGCACCCTCTACCCCTCATTATAACTGATTATTTCATCCTTCATTAGTTCCTCTTCCGGTAGCTTCCGACCCCACTGTTGAGTATTATTGGAAGGTACAATGCTATTTGAGAGGAAGGACGTTACGTCTTTTTAGGACACAAGAATTTGTTTTCTTTGTTCTCCCACGCAAACAAAATCCACCTATCCACATGTATGATTCTTTTCAATTGATTTATGTATGATTCTCTTGTGATTACATGTGATTATGAGATATATTGTGAAGGTCCAAAATTATACAAAGACTCTTGTTAATTTATTTCTCTCATCACCATTTGCACACATTTCACTTTGCTAATTGAACATCATAGGTTATCCATAGAATCCCCATCATTCCATATGCTTGCAAAATATCCCTCCTATTCTAGGAGGATTTCCTAGTTTTGCCAACTCACCAGCTCAACCCTCTCACTCCCCTGTGAGTGATATTATATTGGGATCATTTTTTCTTGGTTCCACTTTGCTTGGGTCCACTTCACAAGGTAATCCATCCACTAGCTCTCCTTCACAAGGAGGCGAAGGGTACACTTCTTCTCAAGGGAGAATCACACCCCCACTAAACCCCCCTGAAGGGTCAGGTACACCACCTACTCACACCATGGCTGGAACCAATCCTCCACTGCCACTCTAGATGCCATATTTGGCCTCCCTCAACATATCGGATTTGAGAAAGCTCATGAATGATCCTATATTGCATGACCCCACTGTTGATTAAGGTTGGTTGTCATTGAAAGTATAGCCAAGCTTATTCACTAATCCTAAATACTTAAATTCAAAAGACTTGGCCATGTTTACATTGTATGGGTCAAGTCATTATCAATTCATGGGGCTTTATCCTTTTTATTTCATGCCCTCTTTTTGTTTTCTCTTTTATTTTCTTTTCTTTTCTCTTTTCTTTTGTTTTCTCTTTTCTTTTCTTTTTTTAGAATGTAGCACTATCTGCAAGTCAAAAACACTAAAGGGACAAAATTACAATCAACAGTTGATTGTATAAATTATAGGGTTATAACAGTGGCTCCACCTGGGGATGGTATTCTCCTTGCGAGATTCCAAGAATCTTGTTTCTTGTTGTCTTGAAAAATTTCTTCTAGAGCTTCTTTTGTTATCTGACTTGCTTTATTTCATAAATTTTGATGACATTTTCAGTGTCTTAGGGCCTTCTCCGTGGGCTTCAAACACCTAAACAAAAACACCTACACCTAAAATACTTGTAAAATAAATGATATGTACAATGGAATGGAATGGTGATCTCTCTACTGAGGTGGCAAGTAATGCTTCAGCATCTTGCCATTTATAGGTCCCACTGGCAGGTCTGATCCATCACTATTAACAAGTAGAAAAACATTTTTTCCTTTGAAGGCCTGAATGGTGTAAGGACCCTTCCACAAGCTATCAAAATTTCCATGTTTACCTTTATCTTCATTTATGGACTCCCATCTCAAAACTAGATCACTCAATTCAAAGTTATCCTCTTTGGTTCTCTTGTCATAAATATTTTTAATATTTTTCTGGATCACTTGAGTTCTGTTGTAAACTTCTTCTCTGGATTGCATTAGGTGGATCATTTGATTTATTCTTCGTTGGACATCATTTGGTTCTTCTTGTGTTTCCTGCAATAGTTTCATGACTGGAACTCCTAATGAAAGGGGAAAAACTACCTCGGTGCCATACACCAACTGGTATGGAGACATACCAATTGATCTTTTGGTGCTTATTCTGTCAGCCTAGAGTGCGAAAACCAACTTATTATGCCATGATTTCTTGTTTTCCTATAGTGTCTTTCTGAGAATGTTTACCATACTTTTGCTAGAAGACTCATCTATCCCATTTCCCTATGGATAATAAGTCGTTGAGTTTCCCAAAGTAATATGATATTGATTACAAAAATCTATGAGCCTTTTGGATCTGAAAGTCGTTGCATTGTCAGCTATAATTTTTCTGGGGCATCCAAAACGAGACAAAATGTTAATTTCTAAAAACTTGATTATGACAGAGTCAGTAGCTTGCCTACATGGTACAACCTCGATCCACTTGGTGAAGTAGTCAGTGGCCATAAGGATCCATTTATGTTGGCCTGAAGAGGGAGGATGTATTTCACCAATGAAGTCTAGCCCCCATTGTTGGAAAGGAGATTCAACAGAGATGGGTTTCATTGGGAGTGGTAGAAGCTTCCTTTTGCCTTCAAAAAGATGACACTTGTGGAAAGAAGTAACCTTCTGGTGAACATCAACAAACATAGTAGGCCAGTAAAAGCCAGCTATCAGAATCTTGTTAGTTGTGGTCTTCCAGCTCAGGTGCCCACCACAATCTCCTGCATGAAAATCTTGAAGAACTTTGTCAGCTTCATCTTTTAACAAGCAATTAAGCAAGATACCATTGGGATCTTTCCAATAGAGATTGCCTTCCAAAATACAAAATTTCAATGCTTTTAATTTAATAAATCTAGATTAGGTCTTAGTCAAAACTGGAGGAGACTGTAAATTGTGGAGTACAAAAATGAGGTCTGCGTACCAAGGGGAATTTAAGAATGCCTATTTTATGTTTGGAGTCGCCTGCTCTTCCGGTCCGTTTACTGCAGCCAAAAATTTAATATCTAAAGCATGCAAATTAGACTCAGCCATTAGTTTGTTCAAACCCCGTCCTTTGATCAATTTAGTAGGTTTTATTTCAATGTCATATTCCAGAATAACCGCAATCCATCTTCCTCTTCTGCCATCCGGATTATCCTAGGTCAAGATATCCTTAACCACTATGTTTGGGACGTATGCAATTGTGTGAGAGTGGAGAATATAGACCCTAAAATATTTTATAGACTTTACCAGAGAGAAGGCTTGTTTCTCCATAATGTTATAATTCAATGTTGTGTCTCTTAAAGATTTGTTGAAAAAAGCTATGGGTTGCTCGTACCCTTCACTATTTTTCTGCAACAATACCACTGTTATAATGTGATCAGATGCGAAGGAGAAAAGATAAAATTCTTTGGTATAGTCTGGGCTAATAAGAAATGGGGCTTGGGTGAGAGCATGTTTCACTTGCTCAAATGATTTTTTGGACTCGGTGTTCCATTTGATTTTTGTGTCCTTTTTCAACATATTGGTGATATTCCTGAGAAGTTCGGCCAAGTTTGGTATGACTATTCTAAGGAAATTTATTTTACCAATGAAAGATTGTAGTTCTTTGATGTTCCTAGGTTTTTCCACCTTCTGGATAGCTTCTATCCTACTGTGATATATTTTAATTCCATCTTTTGAGATTATGTGTCCCAGTAGTTTTCCTTCCTCTAACTTGAAAAGGCTTTTCTTAGGATTCAATGAAATCTCAAATTTCCTACACTTCTCAAACACACATCTGAGATGGAGAAAATTTTATTTGTCGGATTTGGAGTAAATAGTTACATCATCCTGATAAATGACTATAAATCTCCAAGTCTCATCCACAAATGCAATATCCATTTCTCTTTGGAAAGTAGCCCCAACTTTCATCAGACCAAAAGGCATCTTCACATACATGAAGGTTTCCCAGGGTGTGGTAAAAGTTATCTTCTCTTTATCCTCTGGATGGACTAGAACTTGGTTGTAACCAGAGAAACCATCCACTAAGGAGATCCTACTGGATCCGACCATCTTTTGTAAAATATGGTCCATTTTGGGTAAAGGGTAATTGTCTTTGAGGGAGACTTTGTTCAGATTTCTGAAATCTATACAGAATCTGATCTTGCCAGTTTTCTTCCTGGTCAGAACTAGATTAGAAACCCATTTGGAAAATCTCAAGGGGACTATAATCTTGGCATCATACATATTTTTGATTTCTTTCTCTATCAGGGGAAGCAACTTGGGATTAGTTCTCCTAAGTTTCTGTCTGAAAGATTTGTGTTCTTCTTTTATGGGAATCTAGTGTTGTATGATACTTGTGTCATAGGATTTTAAGACCTCATAGTCCTAGGAAAAAACATCTATATATTCCTTAAAAAGTTCAATGTATTTGTTTTTTTTCTCTGGTGGAAGGGATTTAGACAGTTTTATCATTTTGGGGTTTTCTTCTGTTCCTATGTTGCAATCTTCAACCTCTTTACCACTAGCTTCAATTTTCAGTTTTTTGGCCACATCGTTAAAATCAAATAAGTCTTCCAACGGAACTAAACCTGTAGGTAACACATTATTTTTCAACTGTAGGATATCAGAATCTACATCATTTTCATTGAATTCTTTAGCATCTATTGTATTTACACTGCCATTCTCAAAAACAGATTTATTTACAAATTTGTCACTATTTTCTAAATCTGTGTTTGTACATTCGAAATCATTTTTACATTGCAGAAAATCTTCAATTTGATCATCATTTCCAAATAAATTCCAATATATGATGTTGTCAGGAATGGTGGGTCTGCACTTCACCTCCACTGTGTACTTGTGAGTGGGATGAAAAGGGATTTTACAGGTAGCTACTGACGTAGCTAGTCCGTCTGTGAGTATATGTTGTCCCCTAGGCATCACCTGCAAGTCAATCTCAGTAAAGCATTGAAGAGAATCTAAAACAACATTCCTATAGGCTCTAAGTCTAGGATGTTTTGTTGCATACTCACCTTTGATTTTCTTGATAATCAATTCAGAATCACCCCTTACCATTATCTACTTAGCACCAACTTTATTCAATAATTTCAGGCTGAACATTAAAGCCTCGTACTCGGCTATGTTGTTAGTACATTGGGAGTTCAGTTTATAGGAATGATTCTCGGAGTACTTTGACCTGTGGTTATGCATCCATACTATGGCTCCAACTCCTTCTTTACTCACAGCACCATCGAAGTCCATTCTCCATAAGTCTGCTGGCAATTCCTCATTTTCTTCAATCATGGGGTTTCTTACTTCGACAACTTCTTTATCATCCTTTGGATCAAGTGCATCATCCTCTAGTTGTGCGAATTGTTCTTCAATATCACCATCGTTATATAGAATAAAAGAATCCAGGTCAGAGTGTGTGGAATATAGTGGGTAATTGTGTGGCTTTTCCCGACTACTGACCATATACTTCATCAGTGTTTCCCTGTAAAGTCTTCTTTGTTGACCGAAAATTGGAATAGTAGCATAGGACATATCTAGTTGCAGGGTTCCTCTCAATTTATCTCCCCAAGACCTTGATATCAACATACCATACTTGGGGGTAATATCTGCCACGACAATGTCCATCATCAAACTTTTGGGATTTGAGCCAAGGTGATGCATAAGTCTTTAATCAGGCTTATACATTTGACCTTGCTGGAGTCGAAAGAATGCAAATCTTTGTAGGGTCTGGTGACCTCGAGTCCCAACTTTTCCATCATTAATTTGGGCATTAGGTTGTGAGAAGCACCCGAATCTAGCATAGCATTGTGTAATATCAGATCGTGGATATTTAGGCTGATGTAAAAAGGGGCCACGATGCCATTAACAATTTGACCGTCAACTTCAGGACCAAACAAGATCTCACATCGATCATCAACAAGGTTTATTATGTCAAAGTGGTGTATAGATCCAGCATTCAAGGATTTGGTACCTATATCGGGTTCGATGCTTAAATATTTTATCACCTGAGACCTATAAGTGTTCTTGTTCATCATCTCAGAGAGGGGAATGGGAATATTCAATTTTGCTAGTTCCCCTTCAAGGCTGAAAGGAGCGGTGGTTTTGTTTAAACTATGTACTTTTGATTTATCGATAGAAACTCTATGGACAGGTGCACCTGTTTGAATGGTTGATGAAACTTCTGTATGACTTGTTTTCTTAAGAATTTATGGAGTTTTTTGCACAAGAGATTCAACATCATTCCGCCCAGTGGATTTCTTGGGAAGGTTTTCTGAGGTTTTCTTGGTTTCAGCAGCCTTCTTTGGAGAATTCGCGTTAGTCTTCTTACTCCTCAAGTGATATTTCCTGTGAACCTCCATTATAGCGTTCTCAAAGGCTTGTTGTTCTATTTTTTCAACTTCCTCATTTACCTCTGTTTGTGAAAGGAGAAATATTTCATGTTCTTCTTGGGTGAGGAAAATAGATTCATGATTGTGATCATGATCATGATCACCCATTAGATTTATATGAGTATCATCAAACTCCTCAATTACTTCCTCCCCATCATCAACATAGTTTTCCTGGAGAGGTGGTCTAATATGTTGATCAAGTCCCCTTTGTTCTCGTTGATCTCTAGGATCTCTCTGTCTAATCTGAGGTGGATTTCTTCGAAAGTTTGGGTTTCTGATTTGAGGGGTAGCTTGGTTCTCCCTAGGTGGGGTCTTGTCAGTTATGGTGAGTCTCTCCATCATTTTCTCCATAGCTCTCGTGAGAGAATCTAATTTGGCATCTGATGAGGAAGTAGAAGGTTCTTCTTTGATGGTGACCCTCTTTTGTGTTCTCTGCCTAGCCCTTCTGGCCAAAATATTTGCTTCTACACTGACGACACTTCTTTGCATGTCTTCTAGAGTTTTTTCATTTCTTTCCCTTAATTGATATGACATGTTGGTGTCAAAACCATTAGGGAAATTTATTAATGCCAAACCTTGCGGTGGTTTGATTTTAGTCGGGATAGCATTGTATAGATTGTTGAAACAAGTGCAGTAATCCTACACTGTCTCTCCTTGGTTTCTTTTGATGTTATCATACTCTGAAAGAAACTGGAGAGGATTTTTCTTTACCTCCCACCGGTCAAGGAAAGTTTGATGAAAGCCAACAATATCAGTAATGGTAGCAACACGTAAAGTTTTGAACCACTTTTTCACTTCTCCAGTTAGGCTTTGTGCAAATAATCTCATCTGCACATCAGCTTCGTCTACTTCCTGCAGGTCAAAGTAATCGTTCATTTTGTCAACATGTTGTTGTGCATTCAAGGGACTGGTACTATAAAACTGTGGGAGTTTGGTTTGATAATCTTGGGGCATGTTATGTAAAGGAGCAACCAATACCAATGGAGAATATCTTTCCACCATGATTGGTGGAGGAGGCTGAACAACAACCTGTGTGACAGAAGAGGAAATGTCTGAAGATATAGAGGATGAAGGGCTTCGAGGAATGGAGCGACCTGGTGTAAGTTTAGTAGAAACTGCAACAATAGTTAAAAAAGGAGGTTCGATAGAATGTTGAAGATGGAGTTTGTATAAGACTTGACCAAGATTTGCGACTAGGTCTTTGAACTTATCAGTATTGGGGTGAAAATGTTGATCAACTTCATCTCTAAGAGAAAGTATCTCAGGGGTCCTGGGCTGAAAAACGGTTTGGTCTAAGACCATTTTACTAACAAAACTGTCAGATTTTTTTCTGAAAAGACTTGTTCGAAAGGGTATTTCAGGCTCAAGGTATGGAAGAACAACTAACTTTTCTAGGATGGAAAAAGACCTTGGAAGTGGGTTGTTACTTCTCGAAATTTTTGCAATATCTTTCTTCCTGAGTAGTCTTTCGGGGTTTTCTATTACTATTGCAGGTTCTGGGTCAGGATGAGATTTGGTAAAAATTATTTTGGGAGCCAGAACTGTTGATTTTATTCTTCCTTTGGAGATTTTAACTATTTATATACAAACTTTAACAACCTCTGAACATTATTTCTAAATAAAATTTAGGGTTTGTGTTTCTTCCAGAAATAAAGTCATCTTTGTTCTAGGGGAAAGAAAACAAGGGGTGGAAAGTTTGTTCAGTTCTTACCCAGTATGGTCACCATTTATGTTATCACTCTATAAATTCCCAGAGGTTGTTTTGAGGTAAGAAGAAATTTATCTGAGGTAACCTTAACCAACCGCTTTGAAACTGGGAGCTAGCCCTACCAGTTTCAGAGAGGGATCTCTCTGTCATTTTTACATTTTGTTTGGATTTTCAAGATTTTAGGCTAGTTAGAAAGAATATAACCAAGTTGTTTGCATTGTTTTTAAATGAAATGGTTGAATATCACTTACGCTTCCATTGGGCTATGGGGTCTGTTTTAAAAGATAGAGGTTAAAGACAACTTTTATAAGATTCTTTTTACATGGAGATATAGTGCTAATGCTGGATTTTTTAGGAATAAAATGGTGTATTGCTGAAAAAGGTGAGATATCAGTTAAAAATAAAAAGCATTTAAGAATTTCTTTGTTATAACATCAGAAGAAAAACATTTAAATCTATAAAAGATTAAGAACAGAGTACACAATGGAAAATTCTACAACTTTAACTTCTTTTAAAGATTAGATTTAGAAAGACAATATGATAACTAAGAAGGAAAACACTTTTATGCAGACAGAGGAAACTTTACCAACAATTAACACGCGTGAATCATGTGAAACTTCTCTTTGTATTACTAGAATAACCTCTTGATAAAAATTACAATGATTAGAGATTTCTTGGGCGTAAAGATCAACAACCCTCAATACTTCTAAGTTGGAAATATTTATAATAAAAGTTACAAACTACCCTGTCATTAATGATCATGACATGATAGAGTCTGAGTCTAACTAACTAGATAACAAGATGTAGAAATGTAGTAATTGATGATGATGTGTCGAATCTTTCATGCTGATTTTGGGGAAGACTTTTGGTGAGTCATTCAGATGACTTTAACTTTGTTGGACGTTGATATGGACGAAGCTTTACCTTTACTCAATCAATTCACACAAATCAGCCCATCTTTGTGTGTTTGGGATGGTAAATTTCAATATCCAGCGGTAGACTTCATCCATCTCGGTGTATTTAGCAAAAGTCGGCTTGATGAGGAAGATGTACTTGATTTCGTGTTGTATGCTGAGGTCTTGTTGCAGAGTCTCCAAGAACGCTTTGCCCATGATGTTGCCCTATATCCCTAAAAACTTGGAACTGTCTTTGGCCACTGTGGCAATTTTTTGCTTGTAATCGGACAAAGTCATTAATTTATCATTTAGGACATGTAGATCAGGAAGACCCTTTTTCTGTAAGGCTTCAATCTTGCTAAAAAAATTCTAAACTCCAATGTCCATGTTCTGAGCCTTTTCCTCCAACTGCAACATTAATCCCTTTTTAGTCAACACTCTTTTTACTTTGAGGATAGTCTCTGTTCTATCTTCGAATTTCAGTTTTTCCAGCTCTTCTTTGGTTTTTGAGTTCAAAAACTTGATGATCTTGTTGGCTGTCGAGGGAATTTCATCCAGTTCTCTTCTTATCTTGTCAATGGCCTACCTGCTCTTCAACACCAGATCATGTTGTTCAAACACGATTTTCACCATGGGCCAAATCTTGTTTATGGAATTAGAGATGTTTGTCCAGATATTTTCCTTAGCCTCATCTAATGTCTTTCCTGCCACTGTTTGTTTCTGGAGTTGTTGTATTTCCTACTTAAGCTTCTCTGCTACCTTTCTCTCAACATTGTATCTTATTTGGAAGGAAGATTTGAGTTCCTAGATATTTTCAACCTCCCTTTTCAACCTATTAATATTTGTTTCTTGCAGATTCATCTCCTCCATGGAATTTGATAGCTCCATAGTATTTTCCAATGCTATCAATGGAGTTTTCGATGGAATTTCCACTGTGGTGGTCGTTGGCATAGTTGTTGTACTGACTTCAGCTAGGGGAACTGCATTCAATATAATAACTTCCATTGGGGTTGATTTCTCCTTCTCTTTCAATAACCTTTCCAATTCTTCCTCCATTTCCTTTATCTGTGCATTCTACTGCATCATCAGCGTCGGCCATTCCTCTTTCTCATATTCTGCTTCAGCTATTTCTTTGTCTTGTGAATCTTCCGTTGGTGGAAATTTCAGTTGTTTTATTAGAGATGCAATGTCATCATTCTTTTTCTTTATCATCTCCTCTGTTGCTTTTACATTTGAGGGATCGTACCCAATCTTGAGCACCAACTCCTCTAAGGATTTTACTTTGTTGTATTTTGCAAAAGAGGATATCTTTTCCAACTTCAATTGGGTTTGATTATTGTGTAAAGATACCTGTAACTTAGTTGTGGTATAGGAAGCATGTGCTAATGTGGAGAAGACCATTTCTCTAGTCTGTCTGTGCAAATCCATCTGGTCAGCTAGATGGACTTGTTTGGTGTCAAAAACAATAGTTGACCTCTTATAGTCAGTGATCTCTTTGGGTTGAGGCACCTGTGCTTGCATAAATGCCAGATGCATTCTTCCTTTCTCTGTGTCGAAGGATGACAATAGTCTGTGTTGTGTTGTGGAGGTTTGCTTATAGAACTGGGCGTAGGTGCTATTAGTCAACATCTGGTTCTTCTTTTTAATCATATCATATTTTTCAAAAATGCTTACAGGTGCAAATCCTTGTGGAGTTTGGGTGGTCACAACTATATATGTCTGCTTCTTTGAAGAAGGAATGGACACCACTTGATGTTCTTCCTCAAACACTTTGGCAGAATGAGACTCTTCTTCACCAGACTTGTGAATTTCATGGGTGGTTTTGGGTCTTTTGCTAGATGCCTGAAACTCTTATGTTGATACCTCAGTGATTGAAGGAGAGGAATCCTTTCTTGGCCTTTTTTCCTTTTGTATATAAGGAGTGGTAGTATGTGAGAAAAAGACTGAAGGAGCTTCCTGCTGTTCAATGTCTACTAGAGTATTTGCCTCCCACTCTGTCTGGTTCGCATACTTTTCAATTTCTAGTTTGAGTATGTGAGCATAAGGTGAACTCTTGTTTTTGGATCTCATCTCCGCAATGATCCCAGTCGAATCATAATTCCAAATGAAACTAGTGTTGAACTTCATTTCTTTTAGTAGTTTATCTGCCTCTTCCCCAGTAGCTCGATTGTTGCAAATAAACGGTCCTATTTTCCCTTTAATCCTCATCTGTTGTTTTTTCTTCAGAGACACAAATTGAATGTCATCTAAATTTATCATCTGACAAATATATTCTAGTGCAAATATCTGAACCGGTACATACTTGGGAAATTTATATGGAGCTAGTTCACACCCATACACTCTGATCTCCATATGATTCTGGTATAGGAACCAGTCTCCAATGTTTGCGAGATCCGAAAGGTGCATAAATCTTTGGATCTCCTCGTTTATCCTTGGTTTTGGTCTTCCACTGAGCATGCCTACCATTGGATGATAGAATAGATCGATGAATTGTTTGAAACTGAACTTAGTGGAGTTCCTCCTAAGCAGTGACATCAATAGGGTTATTGCTTGCGGTTGTCCGTCTTTATCCATATTCTGCATGAGAAAGGAAAATTTGTCTGCTTGATAGAACATAAACATGTAGGCCAATATTGAAGAATATAGGAACATGCCTTCTATAGGGAAAATTGCCAGTTGCTCGTGCAAGTTCTCGGCCAAGGAACTATTGTAATCAAACTGGGTGGTCACTTTCTCTTCAGCAGAGAAAATGGACAAGAAACCTAAGATAGGTTCATCCACCCATTCATATGAGAAGTAACTGAGCAAACAACAGAGTGTTGAGATAATTTGATTTCCCTTTTTGGAAAATATGGACGAGTGATAGGGAGGATTCTTCTTAGGGAATTGGGCATCTTGTGGAAGGAACATCTCGAAGATTTTTTCTCTTTGGGGAAACGTCGGGTTCGAATACAATTCTGTCAGAATTTCAATTGTGAGGGGAGAATAGGGCTTGGCTCTGGGTACTTGCATCATCTGATCGATGGAGTTGGGAGAAATAAGGAAAAGGGTTTCTCCAGACGAAGATACTATGGCTCTCTGATCAGGGAGATAGTGTGCTTGACACTTAAGGGTGAATTCAGGAAAGTGATAGACTTGGGGAAAAAGATACAGAGGGAGATTTGACTGCCAAAGCCCGATTTCATCGCTTTGATTGATGAAGGTGTCTCTGAACCACGACTGTATCTCAACAAAGTCAAATTCAAACCTAGTTTTTGAGATTATATAGTCTTTGTCTGCTAATGGGATTCGATCGAGATCGACAGGAGGTGGGAGAAAAGGATTTTCCTCTACATTTGATTTTTTACTTTTGGGCGCCATTGATTTCCTCCGGTACCTGCACACTGAGCACACATTGGTAGGTGAAATCTAAGGCTAGACAAGATGTTGTAGAGGCGAAAGAGAATGAGTCTCTGATAGGCATGGAGCGTGAGAGCAATGCGAAAGACCAAAATGGGGTTGGGATTTAGGGAACGGGTGTACATTGGGTGAAAAAAGATAGATTAGGTGAACAACAGGTATGTGATCAGTAACTAATGGTTAACGGGTTATTTAGAGTGTGAGAGGGCAGGATGAAAGACGTTTGATGTGTGTCTCTAGTCGACGCGTAGATTGGTGATTGAGGGGTGAACGGGAAAGATATGACCTGTAACGGTTAGATGGATGGGACATGTTGACGGGGTCATGACATGGAACTTGCAGAGGGTGGTTGTGGGATGTGATACCTCAGGATGGTGGTGATGAGTTGTAAAAATGGTAGGCAGTAAATGTTTGGAGAGGAGGAGTTAGGATGAAATGAGGTGATGTCGCATTGGGATGGGGCCCGCCTGGACTTTGCTTCATTCCGGACCCCCCCCCCCAATCATTAAAGGTTGAATGGTCGGGGGGGGTCTGGGATCCCTTGTTGACCATTGATCTGGGCAAAGTTGGATCAATCATTGATTTGGGCGTGTTCTTTAAACATCATGTTGGACCCCCTCCCCCCCCCCCCAACTGTTAAAGGTAGAACGGTCGGGGGGGGTCCGAAATCTCCTGTGGACCATCCGATTACACGCTGATGGGATGACCGTATATCTAAGTGCACATTTTAAACATCTTTTCAGACCCCCCCAGCATTAAAGGTCGAACGATTGGGAGGGTCTGAAAACTCATAAGAACCATAGATCTGGGCGCCAACAGCTCGGTCATAGATCTAAGCCTGATCTTTAATCTCTGGGGTGTGCTTAAATATACGAGGTCAAACTTAGGCTTAATGACATTTTTATGGGTTTTGCGCATTTCCCCCTTTGCTTGTTTCACTATGGGGTTAGACAAAACATTCCACCATCAAGATCCTACATTTTCCATCGATCATCTTACACTTTTTATTGAAAAGAAACTAACTATCTTATGTCCTAACCTACTCCTTTATGCCTTTAGCCCAGTTTAAACTGTTGGGCTAAGAAAATACTCTACCCTGGGGTTATTTGACCAAGATTAGACTGTTTGATCAAATTTATTCACTAGCTAATCTAAATTACTTGGCTATGATTAAACAGTATAGCCAAGATTATTCACTAATCCTAAATACTTAAATTCAAAAGACTTGGCCATGTTTACACTGTATGGGTCAAGTCATTATCAATTCATGGGGCTTTATCCTTTTTCTTTCATGCTGTCTTTTTATTTTCTCTTTTCTTTTCTTTTCTTTTCTCTTTTCTTTTCTTTTTTTAGAATGCAACATTATCTGCAAGTCAAAAACACTAAAGGGACAAAATTACAATCAATAGTTGATCCTATAAATTATAGGGTTATAACAATGGGATGAAATGAGGTTTCAACTACCTCTCCCACCACCATTAACTAACTGCATCAGGATCGAGATGGACCCCTGACACCTATGAATTCTCTAGGCAGGCTCATGACTCTCTCGAGTCAATTCTGGTATCCCGAGGCTAGGCAGCTCTTTCTCTGTAACCAACTCATGCTCTCTGATCCCTCATGTAACTCCTTTCATCACCCTATGCAACCGTAGGGCCTTTCCTTACACCTATCCATATGAAATTTTGGGATTTCACATTTTGGGAGTTCTCACTCCCCTTGTTTTCAAATATCCTGATGCTCGCTTCCGCGAAATGGCCCATATGGATCAACGGTCGGACTTGATTCAAAATTGACAGCCATGATCTTTTCCCTAACAATACGAAAAACTAGTTATGTGATGAGAGCTAGCCCCTATTTCTAGACTTTCTTCCCATGTGATCAGACGTTGATACCATGAGCCCAAATTTTAGGTGCGTCACAATTTCGTGTTTCGCGAGCTCATGAGGTATTCCATGCTCAAAAATCTGAGTCATGAAATTGTGATGATTGGATCAACTGACACGTGCCCCTCTTTGATCAGATGACCTTGATCGTTTCATGATTTCACGCTTTGGGAGTCCTCGTGACTCGTCCCTTTGACTGCTCCATTCCCCGAAATCATGAAATTCTTAATCATGTGCCATGCATCCTACTGAGAAGGATGGCTCAGATCATTTTGCAATTTCATGCTTCATGATTCCTCGTGACTCAGCCCTTTGACTGCTCCATTCCCTGAAATCATGAAATACTTAATCGTGTGCCACGCATCCTACTGAGAAGGAAAGCTCACATCATTTCGCGATTTCACGCTTCGCGAGTCCTCATGACTGATCCCTTTGACTGCTCCATTCCTTGAAATCATGAAATTCTTAATCATGTGCCACGTGTCCGGTTGAGAAGGATGGCTCAGATCATTTCACAATTTCGCACTTTGCGAGTCCTCGCGACTCGGCCCTTTGACTACTCCATTCCCTGAAATCATGAAATTCTTAATTGTGTGGCATGCGTCCTGCTGAGAAGGACGGCTCAGATCATTTTGTGATTTCACATTTCATGAGTTTTAAAAATCTATTCCTTGAACACTCCACCTCGTGAAATCATGAAATGCCAATCGCGCACCACGTGTCCCTTTGGTTGGATGCCCTAGATCTACTTTTTTGCGAATCGGGATTTCATAATTCTTGCTTGATAGTTTTACAACCTTTTGAACTCCTGATTCCCATGCTCACTTTCCTTCATTGAAGACTCAACTTGCTCACTCGCTTGATTTGAATCCACATTAAAACACTTCATGTGTTGCGCTTGGTTCTCATGACTACGACTTGTGATCAATTACTCAGATGACTAGCTGAGGGCTCATGCCAACAAAGGTTCAATGAAAGAGATAAAGAGGGAAGTGATTGACCCTAAATAAGATAGGGGATCTTATGGTCGACATTTCTTAGACAATTTCAACAGGGAAAACTAGTCGATCAAAGGATGAAGACAAATGAAAGAAAATTTCATGCCGAGAGGAAAAATCTATGATCAGGTCTGCAAAAGGGGAAAAGACAAACAAAATTTGTAGACTTAGGTAGAAACCAAAGACTCACAATACCTTGACAATATTATGTTCTAACATGGTCTTCAAAAGCAATGGCATGCTCCCTGCGAGCTGCCAAGAACGCGCAACTCCAGTGCCTTGCTTTGGGTTATGGAGACTCCTATCAAAACAACAACATAAAATAAGAATGGTATCTACAATGGTGGGTGTTGAATGTGGCTTTAAACAAAAAACTTTTTCAGGAAGTGCCCATTTACTGGGCCACCAAAAAATTCATCTCCCTCTGAATTTTGCAATCTGTAAGTGTTATTTGGGAACCTCTCAGAGATTTTGAAGGGGATGATCCAAAGGGATTTGAATTTACCATGCTTTCCCTTATCCTGCTTGGGTGAATCCCATTTGAGTACTAGGTCTCCTGGCTGGAAATCCTCCTTACTTGTCTTCCTGTCAATGGTCTACTTGATTTTCTGTTGATGGTAATGTGCTCTGTCCATCACCTTATCTCTAGTTTGTTGCACTTCTATAAGCTAATGTATTCTCTTGATCATGTCATTGGGCTCTCCTTGATAGTCTTGAAAGAATTTCTCCATAGGCAGGGTGAGCTAAGAAGGAAAAATTGCTTCAGTGCCATACACAAGTTGGAAAGGAGAGATACCCAGGGACCTCTTTGTTGTCACTCTATCAGCCCATAGAGAAAATTTGAGCTTTAAATCCCAATCTTTATTGTTAACCTCTAACAGTCTTTTAATGATTTTGATGAGGATTTTGTTAGAGGACTCTATCATTCCATTTCCTTGGGGGTAGTATGGGGTAGAGTGAATCAACCTGATTCCAAAATGCTCATAGAATTGGATTAATGGTTAGGATTTGAAGGATGTTGCGTTATCTGTGATGATTCAGCTTGGGCAACCAAATATTGCTATGATATCCTCCATGAAAACGATGATCACCTTGTGAGAAACATTCCTTGTGGGAATAGCTTCTATCAACTTGGTAAATTAATCTATGGCAGTCAGGATCCATCATTTTTGGCCACTAGATGTAGGATGAATTTCTCTAATGAAGTCTAGGGCCCACTGCTAGAAGGGCCCTGAAGCAACCATAGGTTTCAATGGCAGGGACTTTAGATCCTACTTTTCAGAAAATATTTGAGATTTAACACATGATCTGACTTTTGTGCAAAGATCATTGAACAGAGTAGGCCAGTAGTACCCAGCCCTAAGAATTTTGTAGGGTGTGGTTTTCTAGAAGTGATGTCCCCCACAGAAGTTGTCATGGAAATCCAATATAATTTTCTGGGCCTCTGGTGGGTCCAGACATCTTAAGAGCACTCCTAGAGGATCCTTCCAATACAGAACCTGGTCAATAAGGAAATATCTGATTGCTTTGAGATTTAAATTGCTTTCCTTATTCTTTCATATACCATCCAGAGGTCGCAACTCCTATAGAAAATATATAATATCTTTGTACCAGGTGCATTCTGCCAATGGAGGGTTGTACTGAGGACTTATATCAAACGCCTTAGCCTACTATTTTTCAAAGAAAATGTTGATGAATCTAACCCCCAAATCCTTACAATTAGATTCATCCAACAACTTGGCTAAACCTTAGCCTTTAACTAGCTTGGTGGGTTTTATTTCCAGATCAAATTCGAGGATTTTGGCAATCCATTTTTTCCTTCTCCTGCCTATGTCAGGATGAATGAGAATCTCCTTCATAGAGGCTAAAGGGACATACACAATGACCTTTTAATGTATAACATAGACTCTAAAATATTTTATATCTCTCACCAGGGCATAGAACTGCTTCTCCATTATGTCATATTTCACCTCAGCATCTCTCCTCAACGCCCAACTGAAAAAGGAAATGGGTTGTTCCAACCCCTCAGCATGTTTCTGCAATAAAGTAGTTGCCACTATATCAAAGGAAGAAAAGGAAAAAATGAGGAAATACTTTGAGTAATTAGGACTGATAATCACAGGTGATTTAGTCAATGTCCTTTTTATTTGGTCGAAGGATTCTTTGGGCTCAACAGTCCACTTCACTTCATTCCCCTTTCTGAGCATGGTTGTGATATGCTTCACTAATTCAACAAAATTTGAAACAAACCTTCTCAAAAAAAAAAAAAATCCCAGGAAGGATTGAACCTCCATCTTAGATCTGGGAAGTGACAAGGCTTGAATAGCTTCCACCCTACTTGGATCAATCCTGACCCCCTCATTTGATACAACGTGTCCCAACAATTTTCTTCCTGCATGGAAAACAAAGACTTCTTGGGATTTAGGGAGAGACCAAACCTTCTACATTTCAATAATACCTTTCTTAGATGGCAACAATGTTCTTTATCAGATCTAGAAAACACAGTTATGTCGTCTAGATATATGACCATAAATTTATCCCTTTCTCCAATGAAGGCGATGTCCATCTCTCGTTAGAAAGTGGCCCCCATGTTCATCAATCTGAAAGGAATTTTGGCGTACATGAATGTGCCCCAAGGAGTGGTGAAGGTTGTTTTCTCTCTATCCTCAAGCAGGATCGAGATCTGATTGTAGCCAGAAAATCCATCAATCATGGAAATCATCGATGCCCCCGTCACCTTCTGCAATATGTGTTCCATTCTTGGAAAAGGGTAATTGTCCTTCTTTGAGATCCTATTTAGTTTCCTGAAATCGGCACAAAGTCTAATCTCCCCACTCTTATTTCTTATTGGGACCAAGTTTTCTACCCACTCAGAGTATCTCAAAGGCACGATGATCTAGGAATTCAACAACTTCTTCACCTCTTTCTCCATGATAGGCAACAACATAGGATTGATCTGTCTTAATTTCTGCCTAAATGGTTTGGCCTCCTCCTTTAGTGGAATCTTATGGTCCATAATTTTGATGTCATATGTTATGAGGTATTCATAGGTCCAAGAAAAAACATCAATGAATTCCTTCAATAACTCAACATACTTGGCTCTTTGCTGCCTTGACAAACTGCTTGACAATTTGACGAATTTTGGATCCTTTTTCGTGACGATATTACACTCAGTTGCATCAACATCATCGTTTGGCACCTTTCCCTTTGTCACCACATCGTTCTCACTGAACAATATTTCCAAAGGAACTAATCCCTTGGGAATGTGGTTGCTATGAAACTGAACAATATGGTGATTAGCAATTTTATTTAAAAAAACATCATCATGAGGATCACCTCCAGAATCATCATCCTGATCAATGTGTAATGCAAAGAAATCATCAATAGACTTGAGAAATATCTTAATTTCAAGATCATCTTTGAACACCTTCCAATGCTTGATATTATCAGGTACAAAGGGCCTATATCTTACCTCAATATCATACCTGAGCTTGGGTGGTAGAGGGACTCTGAAATTACTTGCGGAAACAGCGAGAGAATCAGCCATGACATTCTCTTCTCTTGGAATAAATGAAATGTTGAAAGCTGAGAAAAAGTGTCAATTAAATCCCATACTTCATTTTTGTAACTTCTGAACCGAGGGTGTTTGGCCTGATAATTTTTTTTGACCTGATGAACAATCAGTTCAACATCTCCAAATACTACCAGCTCTTCAATTCCCATGTATTTCATAGCCCTCAAACCCAAAACAAGATCTTCATACTCTACCACATTATTGGTGGTTTCAAATTCTAACTTGTATGATAGGGATATGGCTTCTTGACAAGGTTCTACCAAAACCACTCCGACACTAGCACCTTCCCTAGAAGATGCTCCATCAAAGAACATATTCCACACAGAAGTAGTTGGGGGGGGGATTTCATGAGAAGAAATTGGTTGCTTTTTTATTTCAAGAGGAGATTTAGGAGCATCAGTGAGTTGTAAAAAACTAGATCCCAAATCAGTGTCAAGTGCAAAGATAAGATGATTGGTGGGGTCTTATTCATCACTAATAATGTAGGCCAATTGAGCTTCTCTATACAATATTCTATGTTCCCCCCCAAACACAGGAATGGTCGCATATGTGAGGTCCATATGCAAGGTTACCCCAAGTATTTTTATCCAGGACCTCGACAAGAGCATGCCAAACTTGGACCAAGTCTTTTATAACCCTAAGGCACTTGAACTTCCTGGAGTCAAAAGAATAGAGGTCGTGGTAGGATTTTGTAATCTCCAGACCGAGCTCTTCCATGAAAATCTTAGGCATAAGATTGTGAGATTCCCCTGAATCCATCAAACAATTGTGCAACAAATTGTCATGTATGTTCAGAGATGTGTAGAAAGGAGGGGATGAATCATCTTTTTCTTCTACCATAGGACCTAGGATGACTATTGGTTTTTCATCTTGAAGGTTTACTGAGTCTATGGAATGGCAGGATGACTCAGGTTGCAACAGCTTAGAGAGGGATTTTTTGAAGTCTTCGTGTTTGACTAGCTCTGAGAGGGGAACAAGGATTCTGATATTTTGGATTTCATGCTCAAAACTAAAGGAGGAAGGGGGATTCATAATTTCTCTCACTTCTAGGACAGGGTATTTGGATACTGATGAGAGATTCTAAGCTTTCTTTTCTTTGTTGTTGTTTGTTGTATATTTATCAGGCTGCTCCAGTCTGGGAGGTTGAGCAGGGAGGTCAGACTTCTCTTCTTTCCTCCTGGATTAGAGGTTGTATTTTTTGGGACCCATATTGGCCTTCTCCTCCTTACTCAACTCATTTATTTGGCTATCTATGAGGGATTCCTCATATGCAGATTGAGTTAAATGGGGAAATGAGGAGGTATCCCTAAGAAAATGGATTTCGGTATCAACTTCCTCTTCCTCTTCATCAGTAGAAAGGTTGTTCTAGAGAGGGGCTTGAATCCTTTGATCATCCCTATCCCATCCTCTTTGATATATTGGAAGTATTTGAGGAGAACTATTAGGTCTCCTGAAGGTGCCTTTATTATCAGTGTTTTGAGTGTTTCTGTAGGCTTGTCTTGTTTCAAGATTCATTTTCTCCATATCAACAACGAGAGATTTCACTAATCTGACAAGCTCATCATTTTGAGGGTGGGAAGTAGAGGAAGAGGTTGAAGTTTCAGACCTTCCCTTTTTATGTCTCTGTCAGCCTTACTCCTAAGCTCATTTACTTCCATAATATTAGATTCTACTTCAATGGTTGCATCTTGCATATGATCCAAGGAGGCATCTCTCCTTTCTCGTAACAGGAGGCAGAAGTCGAGGTCAAAAGAACTAGAATAGGTAATCAGTGCAAAGGTTTATGTAGGCTTAACCTGAGTGGGAATTTTGATATACATTTTATTAAATCTCTTTGAGAATTCAGAGATAGATTCCCCTTCCTTTTTCTTCAGTGATCCAAACTCTGTAATATAGTAAAGGAAGTCCTTTCTGTCCCCCCAATTCTTTAAGAAGGCTTCATCTAGGGATTCAATCCCATCAATAGATCCAGGACACAAGGCTGGAAACCACTTCCTAGCCTCACCTTCAAGGCTATGAACAAAAATCCTCATCCATACATCTGCATGCATGATGAAATGATGATCTGTAAAAATATAAAAGGCTTCAAGGTGTTCTTATGTAGTTATGTCTCCTTCGCCTATGAACTTGGGCAACTTCTTAAGGTATCCATCCATGGAGAGGGAATTCAGAGGCTAAGGCAAAACAAGGGGGGCATACCTAGTAGCTATTATGGCTTCCATTATAGTCATGGGGGGATTTACTCCTACCATAGGGATAATAGGTGGAGGAGAGCTAGGAGGGGAAGGAGTTTGAACGGGGGAAACTGGGGGGGTGTTTCGGGGAGGAAAGGGAAACAACAAAGGATTTGGAGTAAAGGCTACTGGGCTTGAGGGAAAATAGGTTTCTCTTTTTATAGTAGCAACAACAGTAATATGAGGAGGGGTGGTAAAGCCCAAGGTAGTAAAATATCCTGAGGCGTTGGGTATAAACCACGGTACAATTTTAAGGGAGAGAGGAGTGACAAGGATTTCCCGCTCCAATCCCAGACCAAGAGGGGAAAACGCAACAGGAACACTCCCAAAATTTAAAGTTCGGGAAACTCCAACAGAAGGTATAACGGGAGAATGAGAAGAAGAAATGGGAGTTTCTATAGAAGGGTCATGAAAATCATCAGAAATACTTGGCTCAAAAGTCAAATTTCCTTCTTGAAGGGACTTTCTCCTTCTGATAATTTTCTTTGGGTCAGCATCAGGTGTCGCTAAAGGCAGATGTGGAGTAGACCTCGTGTGTTTTCCTCTGGAAGCCACAATTGAAACAGTAGAGTTGTAAGTGGATTCAAATCAATGGAGTCACCACAGTTGAGTCACCGGGTGCACAGCTGCAATCTTGGATGTACTAAGTTCTGATGCACCTTCAAAACTAGTAAGCTTTGTCGTTCAATCCCAGGGAAAATATTCAATTTCATCCTTGGCAATGGTGCCAGAAATGTTAGCACTAGAAGTCACCTATGCATTGCGGCAGAGGTAAGCCTGATACCCATCAGATTTTATGTCACAGATTGGTTGTAAAAGGGTCAAATGGGTGGAGTCTCAAGAAAATATCATCTTAACTCAGAAAACTGGACTAATATACACGAGCAGGTGAGGTCTCAGTTTAACTTCAGACAGTAGGTTGTAGTAAGGGTGAGTAGGGGGAATACTTTAGTGAGAAAATGTAGAGGTCTTCTAAGGACATCAAGTCTTTCTGCAGCCCAACGAGGAACAATTTAAGCATAAGAACTTCTTGAATTTAAATCTCAAAGAAACTGAAAGGAACTATAACAACACTATAATCAAACATTCATCATAATGTAGTCACAACAAGTCAAGTGAATCATTCAATAATGAACTCTTTCAACATAAGAGGGATTAAAGAAGTTGGATTTCATTAAACGACATGTCTCAAATTCATATACATAACCAAAAAACCAGAGTGTTCATTAAAACTTTACAATACCGGAGCTTTGGTCTACCATCAACCTTTGCAAAATATAAAAACTGAGTATATATACTCAAAGCAACTTCCCCCCCTAAAGAAGTGTGCTTTGGTCACTGTTTTCAAGGATTGGCATCTGCATATTCCTCTATCAGGCTGCACTTGCATTCTTCTGTCAGACATGATCTCGGATTGGTATGGGCTTGCAGGGGTACCACAGACTAACAACTCTATTTTCCATGGTCGTCTCATCCATGATTTTCATTTACAGGATGAAATGAGGTTTCAACTACCTCTCCTACCACCATTAACTAACTACATCAGGATTGGGATGGAGCCCTGACACCTATGAATGCTCCAGGTAGGCTCACGACTCTCTCGGGTCAATTCTGGTATCCTGAGGCCAGACAACTCTTTATCTGTAACCAAATCGGGCTCTCTGATCCGTCGTGCAACTTTTTTCATCACCCCATGCGACCGTAGGCCCTGTCCTTGTGCCTATCCATACGAAATTGTAGGATTTCGCATTTTGGGAGTTCTCACTCCCCTTGTTTTCAAATATCTCGATAGTCGCTTCCGTGTAATGGCGCATCTAGATCAACGGTCGGACTTGATTCAAAATGTATAGCCACGATATTTTTCCTAACAATATGAAATGTTGGTTATGTGATGAGCACTAGCCCCTCTTTCTATACCTTCTTCCCATGTGATCAGATGCTGAGACCATGAGCCCAACTCTCAGGCACGTCGTGATTTCATGTTTCACGAGCTCATGAGGTATTCCATACTCAAAACCCTGAGTCACTAAATCATGATGCTCATATCAGCTAACACACGCCCCTCTTTGATCAAACAACCCTGATCGTTTCACAATTTCGCACTTCATGCATCCTCGTGACTCGTCCCTTTGATTGCTCCATTCCTCAAAATCACAAAATTCTTAATTGTGTGCCACACGTCCTGCTGAGAAGGATGGCTCAGATCATTTCATGATTTCATGCTTCACGAGTCCTCATGACTCGGCCCTTTGACTACTCCATTCCCTGAAATCATGAAATGCTTAATCGTATGCCATGCATCCTGCTGAGAAGGACAACTCAGATCGTTTAGTGATTTCGCTCTTCGCGAGTCCTCGCGACTCAGCCCTTTGACTGCTCCATTCCTCGAAATAATTAAATTCTTAATCGTGTGCCACACATCCTACTGAGAAGGATGACTCATATCATTTCATGATTTCACGCTTCGCGAGTCCTCACAACTTGGTCCTTTGACTTCTCCATTCCTTGAAATCACGAAATTCTTCATCTTTTGCCACGTGTCCTGCTAAGAAGGATGGCTCAGATCATTTCGTGAGTTTTAAAACTCTATTCCTTGATCGGTCCACCTCTCGAAATCATGAAATTCCAATCGTGCACCATGTGTCCCTTTGGTTTGGTGACCCAGATCTACTTTCTCACAAATCGGGATTTCATGATTCTTGCTGGATAGTTTTACAACCTTTTGAACTCCTGATTCCCGCACTTACTTGCCTTCCCTGAAGACTGAACTTCCTTTCTCGCTTGATTTGAATCCACATTAAAATGCTTCAAGTGTTGCGCTTGGTGCTCATGACTGCGACTTGTGATCAATTACTCAGATGATTGGCTGAGGGCTCGAGCCAACAAAGGTTCAATGACAGAGATAAAGAGGGAAGTGATCGACCTTAGAGAAGACAGGGGAGCTTATGGTCGACATTTCTCAGACAAATTCGACAGGGAAAACCATTCGATCAAAGGATGAAGACAAACGAAAGAAAATTTCACGTCGAGAGGAAAAATCTATGATCAGGTCTGCAAAAGGGGAAAAGACAGAAAAAATTTGCAGACTTAGGTAGAAACCACAAACTCACAAGACCTTGACAAGATTAAGTGCTAACACATGTGACAAGCCTAGTACTAATACATTAACTTGTTGGTATTCTAATTATTGACTGAGATACAATTATCGAAAGAAAACATACATGTACTAAAATGATGGCAAGAAACATAGTTTCCTTATTTCTAACCATTAATCACACATTAACACAATGATTTGTTTTCCATCATTAGAGATAAGAACTATAAAAATATTGAATCAACTAACTTATCAATAGATTCAAAAAATATTTCTCATTACAACATCCATTCATGAGATAAAGTCAAAAGTAATTCCTCCTTATGATCCAATCACACATGCCTTTGATGTAAAACAAAAACTTGTCTCTGGTCCTAAATAGGAATTATCAAATAAAGTAGTTCCAAAATAGTTATTTACAATTCCAAAAATGAGGTTCTTTGCAAAAACCATCGACCTTTTCAAAAAGGTTGAGCCTCTTATTTATAACAAATTATTATCTAAAAATAACTATCAAAAGTGCAAGCTAAGTAAAACAAAACATCGCTACATGGCACTTGTTAATATTATGGTAGCTACGAGAGGTATTTACCTCCACGTGTAAACCTGACGAGAATAGAATATTCTAGGAACCAATAAGAAACCCTAATGAGTTGGCTAATAACCCTAGAAGACATGTTGACTCAATAAGATAACATGTATTACGTTATTATCCTTCAAGAGAAGAAGTCATCCAAAAGAAATAATATATACTGAACAGACAGATACCAGAATGAGAAGTCAGCCCAGGCAATTAGCCAGAATTACTATAAATATAGGAGGTCAGTCTTCACTCTGGTAGGTAGTCTCAGAATTGCAGAGCAGCACTTGTGTGCACTGTAGTGCCCAGTTTTGTGCGCAGGTTTGGAGGAGAGCTTCCATTGCAATTGTTACAGCTAGCAGATCAAGTTTGGATTGGACTATCTCTTAGTTATGGTTTGGACTATCTGATTGGCTCTTGTTGGTGCGTTGTCCTTGGGAAATGGTTCTCTACGCTTTGTTTGGCTATCTAGCCTAGGGTTTTCTTCCGGAGTGATTCTCTATCAAGGTTAAGGTTCTCAGAGGGTGGCTTCAACCTATGGTTGGGTGACAATAGTGATATTGTCAATGGTAAAACGAGCACATCCATTATATTCTAACAGGTTATGGGCCCACACCTCCATTTAGTCTAACCGCTGGAAGGAATCATAGCCATAAGGATATTAATCTCATTGAAGAACTGCCACTAGGGTTTCTAGTAGGAGTAGTCACCAAATCATTGTCGCTAGGGTTCATAAACCCTAATCCTCTCATTGAGGCACCTTAAAGTGAAGTGATTGACCAAATTTCTGGATAGATCAGTGTTCCCTAGCCTATTTCATCTCCTGGTACTCTCAGCAAGCCAAGATGTCAAGTTTGAGTTTTTGGTCAAATCTAAGGTTGACCAAGTCAAAGAATCCATGACTTACTCTATGCAGTCAGAAAATAAGTTAGATGGAGGTTCTAACTTCAAAGCATGGAAGAAAAGGATTGACCTCATCCTTTCCAAGAATAAAGTGTTGGATATCATGAAAGGAAATATCGTGGAACCAGAGTTTGAAGAAGGAAAAGAGAAGGAACCGCAAAAAGTTACATTTATGGAGAAGTTCAAAGATGGTGACATCAATGCCATGAGTATCATAGTGGACTCTATAAAAGACCACTTGATACCCTACATCTCCCATATTGACTCATCGAAGAATATGTACGATGCCCTAGCAAACCTCTTCTCAGTCAGAAACATTGGACAAATAATGAGTCTAAAGAATGAGCTCTGTGACATGAAGATGAATGATGATGATAGCATAAAATCATACTTTGTGAGGATATCCTAGTTAATAGATCAAATAAAATCTATTGAAGAGATCATTTCAGAGAATGAATTGGTAAACATAGTACTCAATGGTCTTCCCAAGACATGGGATGCATTTTCTGCAAGCATGAACACAAGGAAGGAGTATCCTACATTTGAATAACTTTGGACTTGTTGTGCTCAATAAGAATCTAGGATCAGTGAAAAAGAGAAACCCCAAAAGAAGTACGATGATCAAGCCTTCAAAACAAGATTCAATAATTTCAGGAACAAAAGGAAGCTTGGTTCAAGGAGGAAGCCAAATCAAGAGAAAGATATTTCAGAAATACAATGCTTCAATTGTCGAAAGTATGGTCACTACAAGAATCAATGTCCTGAGCTAAATAAAAGGAAGGAGAAACATGAAGCATTATTTGTAGAAGAAAAGGAACCTACAAATAATACTAAGCAGGAGAAAGAGACTTCTTCTTCTGAAGGTAACAATACTCTTCTTAGTTCTTGTACATATCTTGTTTGCATATTATCTGTACATATCTTGTATATCTATCTCTTAGAAGATAATATGTTCAAAGATAAGCTAGACTTATGTAAGAACAAAAAAGATAAGGACTGCTATCACTATGACTATAAGACAAGTTGCAATATAAGTCGAAATCAGAAGGAAACCTAAAAGAAGTAAAGACAAAAAGAAGTCAACAATCAAGAGGAAATTGGAAAAAGATTTGTAACACTTTGCAGAAAGAAATAAGGATGCAGACGGAAGAGTGGACTCTCCTATATGGAGGGTGTTATTGGACTAATCGGTAGTGTGGACACTAACAGATCTCCCTATATCCACCTGGATCTAGAACAAAACAGGACATGACATGACTCTTTCCCTAAGTTTTAACCATTGAATTAGCTAGTAGGAAGGAACATGTAACATACCTTAGTATCGCTTCCTAGGGTCTCTGTTGCTCCTGCTTCGCTCCGGTGCTCTTGTGAGGTCAAGACCAAGACAACACAAACCAACCAAAGTGAAGATAGAAAAATATATTCAACTGTCAACTTATGTGTATGATCAAGGAATTACACAATAAAGTGAGAATAACTTTATGGGAAAGGGACATGCCACTGTATCATATTAATTGAAAGTAAAGATTACAACCTGATCGCCTTGATGTCGCAAGATTCATTTCGATGGCTCTTGGCTCCAACACACACACTTTCTCAATCCTTGTATGAAGAATATCAAATCCTCTTGATAGACTTGCTAGAGTCTCCAAGCTCCTGTTCAAGCTAAGTCCTTCACACAATTCTTTCACCAATGCTCCAATGAATCTTGCTTAACCTTTTCCATGAGAATTCCATCAATATATAGGAGAGAATGAGATGGTTACCTAGATAAGAATGATCCCACAATATCAGGGAATCCAGTACAAGGATAACCATTCGAATGCCAACCCATTCTTCTAGAATATTCCCTTCTAGAAACATCGAGGATTCATCTTTTTCCATGCTTTAGAGAAGGTTCGCACCCTAGCTATGTTACACAGTGTGAGAATTTCGCACCCCAGCTTAAGGAAGCCTACAAGAATCAGGCATTCTCGCACCCTGGGATACTAGCAACCTGCGAACTCTCTTCAAAAATGAGTTTTCTGGGAAGAGATGAATATAAATTTTCTCAGGAGAAAGTTCTTATGAGAATCCTGAGTACACCATCATCAATACACCATCATGATGACCAAAATCATGGGTAACAGAATGCCCCCCAAAGTATGAGGCCGGAACCAGTGACAGCCGAAAGACTTTGTAAGTTGCATGTGTGTGTTGGAAACTAGGAGCACACCTAATTGGAAACCTGCAAACACCCAAGCATCTGCAAAATATCATATATATCAATTCTGAGGTAGGCATTCCCATACTCAGATCACTCATGGATGAAAATTGTAGACATGGTTCATGGCCACCAATCATACACTGTGGATCCATGCCGTCAAAATATAGCATAGCCACCAGGAATACACTGTAGATCTATGCGAGAAATTTCAAATTAAGACGACATAGCCATGAGACATACACAGTGGATCTATGTGTTGCAAATTATACATACTCCATCGCAACCTGGACAAAGAGATAATATCCATGGTCTTCAATCTCGTCGCCCAAAAGTATGAATCTAACCATGTGATTACATGTGTTGAAGTCGAACATGGTAGAAACCACTTGATTACCGGTCATTGATGAAACTGTTAACAAGTGCGAGGGAAATCACCATTGATTTCAATGACTCCCAAGGTACTCTAGTACAATTCATCGAGTGTGAATGAGTGAGTTGAAGTCGAACAACTGATGGAATCTTTCGATCAGGGGTCAATGATGTAAACCCACTGTCGAAAGCGAGGAAACCTGCCATTGAGGCATGCAAGTTCCAAGGTACCAAAGAATTTCTAAGTCTTGATTCTGGATAATGAACTGAAGTCGACGGAACAAAATTCGTCACAGGAGGGCCTTGATGTATCCCCCATCAATGACACAAAATGAGTAACAGATTTTGAAGGTGAAATAGATTATGATGTAAATTGAACTGGACACAGGGAAGGCTAACACGGAGAGAATGGACAACTGCAGATGGATGACTCAATAGAGGTTTCAATTAGACTTCTCTTGAACATATGAACGACGCGACCAATGATTTGGCAGCATTGACTCAAATACGACACAGGGAATGACCTTGTATCAAATCGAATGAGAGACAAATGGATTTCCCAAACCATCTTCAAATATAATGAATAGGGGGTGTCATGTTCAAGAGCGACACTTACTACCAATCAATACGAAGATGATAACATATCCCTTTCCGAAATTTTCCCCCACCATTTCTGGCGAGTACCTCTTTATTTTTATGCAAGCTTGAGGAGGATAACATATGCTTGTTGATATAAGCTTATCCTTCGGATAAGTCCTTCGGAGTATGTTTAACGAACCCTAAGAAGGAGTGGTTTGGTCCCATTATGGGTCTGTCGATGTTTGTTTAACGAGTCCAAAGATAGAAAACTCGAAGGTTTTTCATGATTATAGAGTCTGGAAAAACACTTAAAAAATAACTCTCTCAGTTCCTTTTTCATAAAATAGTCCGATGAGACCGAAAAAGAGATAAATTATCGCTCACCGGACGCTTTCTTCAAATACTTTATCAAGCATGAAAATAGCAAGGTCGCTTGGCTATCTTTTCATGTTTAGAGAGTCTGAAAAGAGCTTAAAGAGGACTCCAGAGGGTTCCTTTTTCGTATAACCTTGTTGAGCCCGAAAAAGTGATAAAAGTATGCTCGATCGCATTCTCATGTATTTTCAAGTGCGAAAATAGACAAGGACCACGCTCGAGGTTTTATACAAAAACCATAAAAAACAATCAAAACATGGATGAAAAAAGAAAAAATATGTCTGCATCCCTGTATATGAACATCGAATTCATTACGCCTGCAAAAGTTACACTCAAAAGGACATTAGAGATTAGGGTTTAATAGATAAATAATCATAAAAAACCAAATAACATGGTAAAAGTAAATATAAAGGAGTAAAAATCTTTTTACCATATCATTTTCAGTTTTCCATTATTTGAGCTCAAAAGCCCCTCTTTTACCCTCGAAGTTCGGCGTCAGATTGTGGGAGTTACGAGCGTCCATTTGGCGAGCCGTCAGCGACATTGAGGTAGGCTCTTTGTCTTCTACTCTTTCATGGTTTAATTTTGCATTTTCATTGGTTAAAATTCATTTTTTGAGTTGGTTTTGTGAGCCCTACTTGCGCTCAGCCATTCTCGCAGGTGGGCTACACAGGACCTGCAAGAATGGGTCATTCTCACAGGTGAGCCCACAGCAGTCTGCGAGGTTCTCGCACTATGTCTAAAGGGCACCTGCGAGAACTGTAAAGCACAATTTTTTTTTAAATATTTACTCAATGAAAGAGAACCAATTCATGAATAGAGTTGCTAATCCTCTTTTTGTGCTTCTTATGCAGGTAATTGGCCATCAAAATGGTTCTTGAATGGCGTGAAAGGGAGCACGAAGAAGAAAATGCTATTGACAGAAATCATCCACCCACTATTGCTGCTTTGAGAAACTGTGGCCTTCTGAAGTACTTTCGTATCCTGGGCATGAGGGCCCAAGTCAGGTTATTAGAGTACCTTGTGCATACGTGGGATCCCGATTAGCAGGTATTTCATGTGGGGGTCCACACACTGTCCTTATATATTGAGGACATTTACTTCTTGACTAGAATGTCACAGCAAGGGTACCATGTGAGCCTGACTGGTAGTAGAGGTGGTGGGCTACCCATGAGTGAGTACTACCGTTTACACTATGTTCCCGAGGCAGAGAGGAAGAAAGGAAAAGTAGCTATTTGGGGGGTACGGGATTTGACCCTCCATACTATCTTATTCACCATAGCTCGGATGGCTGGGAGTTCCGCTCCTCACATGGTGCTACAAAGTTACTTAGAGTATGCCATAGAGTGTACTGAACCTTGGGTTTTCAACTAGGCAGATGCAGTGCTTCGTAGTATGAGAAAGCAGTTGACCAAATGCAGATGAGGCGACCTGAAGCAATTCGGGTATGGATATTTGTTAGTGTCCTTCTTCCTTGAGAGGGTTCCATTACTGAGACTCCAGGTTGAGTGGAATTTACCGGCTCCCAAGGATCCAAGAATGCTGAGATGGTGTCGGCTCATGGCCCGGCACGTAGCTGGACCAATCATCAAGTATGATGATACCTTCTTCGACTGGCTTCGACAGAGATGTTGATGGTCGACGACTATGCTTATGCTGGATTAGATTTTCGAGGAGATCCGGACTTAGTACTGCCAGAGGATGCTCAGTGGGGGGAACTTGGTAAGAAGTACACAATTTTTTTTCCTTTTAAATGTTTTTATGAATTTTTATCATATGCAAATATTTTTATATGTTTGTTCAAAGACTAAATACAAAATTCATTTTTGATGACACAAATGTTGGACCTTACCGACCTCCTGGTACTTCTCCCATTCAGCGATGAGGAGAGGTAGCGCCAGTGCCACAATACACTCAGGATTATCAAGTAGTTGAACAAAACCTAGAGGGTTTGACAACAGATATTCCAGACACGCCTCTTGGAGAGGTTCCACGACGCGATCAACGTCATACAGTAGGAGTGTCAGATTCCATAAGTCAACTGCTCCGTAGAGTTGCCCGGGCATTCGTGTGTTACCGTGAACGTCATCCATGACGTCACTTTGTAGAAGCTATGAGCTTCAGATTTTGACATTTTGGTCTTCGGACAAAAACATTTTTTTTGGTAAAAAAAACTCTTTTGACCGTTATATATACAGACGGCTTCTACCGGTTTATCATGTATTGTGTGAAAATTGATGTGATTGATTTATAAACGATCCAAATGTCTGTCTAATACATAGTTAGCCAATGCATCTGTTAATGTATTTAGACATCTAGGAATATGTTGATATGCAATGTAATCACAATAATGTTCCAAGAGGCGAATTCGCAAATACACCCGTAACAAAGTAGGACTTAGAATATTATAGACATTACTTAACTATAGTACTATAAGCTGTGAATCAAGTCACACAACCAAATGACAAATTTTGATCGAGATAGCATCAACTAATAATTCAATAACGACGCTATACTTTGCAATGTTGTTGGTCTCACGGTCGAGGCACACACCTCGTAAGGAGACAAGTTCGTTTGTAGGGACGTAAATTTCCCATGCAGCGGAAGCAAGGTTCTGAGTACTATGGCTAGCGCCATCAACGAAGCTGATATAGGGTAGCGAAGACTCTGACATCTGGAAATCAAACACAGCGTCACATAAGGGCAAAGACCAGATAACAACAAAAGTAAGCTACAGTAACACACAAGAAGTATGATACAATAAAAATACAAGTACTCATGCACAGATGATTTTATGCATAGTACTTCTTCAAGTACAACCCATTCCTAGGTTTACTCAAAGGGATACCATCATAATCTACTAACTTATAAGCTCCTTTTTCCAAAACTCGTTGAACGATATAAGGACCTCGCCACATGGCTTCGAATTTTCCATCTCCTAGCATATCTCGATCTTGATCATAGAGGAGAACGAGATCTCCTTCGAAGAAAATGCGAGGCTTGACATGTTTGTCGTATTGAGCCTTGACATGTTTCTTCTAAGCTTCTATAACTAGGGTAGCATTGCGTCAAGTTTCGTCTAATTGCATAAGATACAATAGACATTCTTCCTCAGCAGAAGTGTTTGGTAGGAGTTCAACAACTAGTTTTAAAGAGGGTATCTCACATTCTATCGGGAGAATAGCTTCCAAACCATAGACTAACCAGAAAGGTGTAAACCCAGTAGCAGATTTGACGGATGTCCGGTAAGCCCACAATGCCGAAAACAACATTGTGTGCCAACTTGTTTTGTGAATCCCTATCATTCGTCAGAGCATAGTTATGAGAACTTTGTTAATTGCTTCAACTTCGCCATTGGCTTGTGGGTAATAGGGCATTGAGTTATCATGGCGAAGACCCAACTTTTTCAGTAAGTTCGGACATCATGAAGTTTCTGAAGTGGCTACCGTGATCAGTGATGATAGCTTGGGGAACACCAAAATGAGCTATGACATGATTAAAAATGAATAATGTTGCGGTCTTTTCAGTGTTGTCAAATGTCGGCATTGCCTCGGCCCATTTTGTAAAGTAATCAACGGCTATAATAATGTAACCATGCCCCCCGATCGAGTGAGGGTGACATGTCATGAAATCGATGCCCCATTTCGCAAAGGGACCAACAGAGACCACAGGGTGAAGAGGAGTGGGATGTGACCGTATCTTCTTATTATAGTTCTGGCAAGCATGGAATTTGTGAACGACGATTATGCAGTCCTTATATAAAGAAGGCCAAAAATACCCTTCTCGTAAGATCTTCTAGGCAGTAGCATACCCAGACATATGACCACCACATGCTCCAGAATGGGAGTCATTCAGAGCTTTCTCAGCTTCGTCGAACATTAGGCAACATCGAAAACAAGATTCAATCCCCCGACGATAAAGAGTATCCCCGACAATAATATAGTGACGGGCTTGATAGCGTATGCGACGACGGTCAATACTATACAAAGTTGGCCAGAAAGTCTGGGTTTGGAGATATATAATAATATCACCATACCAAAGATCATCAGTGCTTATAAGGAAGAGATTCATTGGGTAATGAATCAGCTGCTACATTTTCCGTTGCAGAATAGGGAAAGTCGCATATCAACTCAGCAAATACTAAGGGCTTCTTGGACTTGGCGCATTCGAATTCCAAGTCAAACTCCTGGAGAATCACAATCCATTTGGAGAATTTCCCCCCTAGAAATTGATGTGTCAAAATGTGTTGCATAGGGTTGCAGTGAGAAATCACTGTAGTCTTGCGCGAGAGGATATAGTGTCGGAAGCGTTGGATGGCTTGGACGACAGCCAAGGCCAGTTTTTCGACATGTAAATACTTGACTTCGATAGGCGTTAGACTTCGACTCTAGTAAATAACATGTTTGTCATTAGCATCATCTTCTTGGATGAGAACCATACCAATGGTGTAATCCGAGGCAGCAAGATAAAGGAAATAATCACGACTGTAATCGGGGGGAAAAAGAAGCGAAGCACGCGTTAGGGACAATTTCAAAGCCTCGAAAGCATCCTTGGCAATGGTATCCCAAGCGAATTGTTGGATTACTGAGAGGGGGGGTGAATCAGTAATAACGTAATTATAATCCTTTTTCTTCAAATGTTATATCAATGTAGAATTATTATCCAAAAATGAGCAGTAATAAATAAAAAATCACACACATGAACAGTACACCAGTGTTTTACGTGGAAACCCAAATCGGGAGAAAACCATGGAATGCTTTTTCTTATATGTCTTGAAGAATTACATTCATTGGAAGCACCAACTTCCTTTGTTTTCCAGATGCAACTAGAAGGAGGCTCCAACCCCCTAGTTTCTCAGGCTACAACCTGAGGGAAGATCCAACTCCCCAATTCTCTGGCTACAACCAGAAGGAGGCTACAACCCCCTATGTTCTCCGGCTACAACCGGAAGGTGGCTACAACC
>ML780231.1:782745-795345 GCA_009831015.1 Picea engelmannii
CAATGAGCACAAGATTAGAAGAGCCCTAACCTCATCATCAAAGTCCACTTTTACATAACTTAGTTGATTAGTAACCATATTAAATTCATTTAAATGATCTACAACAGACCCACCTTCCGACATCTTCATATTAAATAATCTCTCCATTAGAAATACCTTATTGGACACCGAGGATTTTTCATACAATTTGGCCAACGCGTCCATCAAACCCTTCGTTGTCTTTTCTTTCGAGATATTGAAATCCACTGACGCTCCCAGGCTCAGCTATATCGTTCCTAGAGCCTTTCTATCAAGAATCTCCCATTCTTTGTCCTTCATGGCCGTCGGCTTCTTTGCTACTCCGCTCAATGGTAGGAATAGATCCTTTTGATATAAATAATCTTCCATCTGCATCTTCCATAACTGGTAGTTTTGGCCGTTAAATTTCTCAACCCTAAACTTTCCATCTTCCGGCATTTCTCCCACTCAAACCAGGAACCCTCTTTTCCTGCGAGTTACCTTACGCTTTGATCCCAGTTGTTAGAAAAACAGGACCACGGAGCAATAAAATAAAACCAATGCGGAAACAAAAGACAAAAGATACACAATACAAGAGAGACACAGATTTATGTGGTTCACCTAGTGTGGGCTACGTCCACCAGAGAAATTGCCAGGTCCTTTCTTTATTATTATCTAGAAAAATGAAGGGATACAACCTACAACAAAACCCGCTATAACTTCCTCTTTTTTCTCTCACAATCTCCTCTCTCAGAATACAATACTCACCAACCTACATAGCCGCAATAAATTTCCCTCATAAAAGAGGGTTTCCTTCTAGGGAAAAAAACCCTAACATAATCTCTATCGTTAGATCTGCGACCTTATAATGAACGGTCCAGATTTACAATGAAATTACAATATACTTTTACAAGGCAATTTTTGCTTCGGGGGCTTCGCCCCCGAACCCCCACTAGGGGGGCCTCTTACCCCCAAACCCCCAGCCGGGGGGATAGCCCCCCCGGACCCCGCAGAGGGGGTACCCCCCCTCTGCACTCCCCCGTGTTGAAGAGTGTACATACTTCTGGGGTGTAAATACTTCATGGGGTATAAACATGGCTGCAAGTAAAAGACCTCTAAATCAGGAAGATAATCAGGCTCCACAACCAACATTGATGTCCCAAGCTTCCTTTCTATGGCTCTTGGCTCCAACACACACACTTTCTCAATCATTGTATGAAGAAGATCAAATCCTTTTGATAGACTTGTTAGAGTCTCCAAGCTCCTGTTCAAGCTAAGTCCTTCACACAATTCTTTCACCAATTCTCCAATGAATCTTGCTTAACCTTTTCCATGAGAATTCCATCAATATATAGGAGAAAATGAGATGGTTACTTAGATAATAATGATCCCACAATATCATGGAATCTAGTACAAGGATAACCATTCTAATGCCAACCCATTCTTCTAGAAGATTCCCTTCTAGAAACATCGAGGATTCATCTTTTTCCATGCTTTAGAAAGGTTCACACCCTAGCTATGTTACACAGTGCGAGAAGTTCGCACCCCAGCTTAAGGCAGCCTATAAGAATCAGGCATTCTCGCACCCTGGGATACTAGCAACCTGTGAACTCTCTTCAAAAATGAATTTTCTGGGAAGAGATGAATATAACTTTTCTCAGGAGAAAGTTCTTATGAGGAGCCTGAGTACACCATCATCAATACACCATCATGATGACCAAAATCATGGGTAACAGAGGGAGATGATTATATATTACCAAAAGAAGATAATGCATTCATACATGAAGCAAGGATTAGGAGGGAGCTAATCCTATGATCCATTGAAGATGATGAAGTATATATCCATGGTAGAAACCATGAAAGGCAGTACGTGTTCAGTTCGACCTTAGAAGAAGTCTTCTTCAAAGAGGAGCCTTAAAGTATCCCTGTTTTTCCATTCACATCTGTGATCCTATGATGAAAGGAAGAAGTGGAATCTTTAGGGAATGGAATCTGTAAGAAACTCCATGGACCCAAGAGCTAAAGAAAAACATGAGGAAGAACATGAAAGAATCCAAGAAAGAAAGAAAATCCAGAACAACCAGTCATTGTATTAAGAATCACAAGATTACCGACCTAATATGAACTCAATAAAAGTGATCAAGCAGAGGAAATGAAAGTTGTGATGAAGAACATGTTATATATGTAAGCATTGCAAGATATAGAACTAGAGTTTCTCCCAGATGGAGGGAGAATACTATGATGATTACTTATTCCAATAAACCATACATACCTCTACATGAGTCTTTATATCATTCGCAATATCCATAGGTTGGAGTTCTACATCAGATGAATGCAAATATTGTTCTCCAGAGAAATTGAACAAAGAGCGTATGAAGAGCAACCTCAAGACTTTGACGCATACTAGAAAGAGACCTTTGTATGAATATGGAAGAAGATAACTTGGTGGAGAACCTCCAATGCACAGCAGAAGCGTGGTGAAGATTTTCTATAACAGAGATATTGTATCAAGATGATTACTCAGAAGATCAGATCTCATGAGGACAGAAGAAGTGCCACATGGATATGTTCCACTTTTCCAATAATGATATAATTTATTAATCAGAGCTACATGAAGCCTTCAAGAGAAAACCAGTTTTCCAGACCTAAGTACATTTTAAATCAAACATTACATTATCCATGATGAAGTCCAGAAAGGAGAAAGTGGTTCTCTAATACATATCTCCATAGATGAGTAGATAAGCAGAAATTTTGGTAAAGATTTTGTCCAAGATGAAAGAGTTTGCATACTCAAGCTGGAGCTCGTGGAGATGACTTCCCTATTGAAAAGGGAAGAGATGAATCCCAGGTTGGGAGGGAGCACTGATGTATTATTGATTGATGGAAAATCATTTTTTAGTTTGAAAAATGGTCTAGGATGAGCAGATTCTTTCTAGTTTGGAAAGTGGATTGAGATTTCTGACGGACAGACATTTTCCAGTTTGGAAAATGGTCCAGATTACTGATGTACCATAGATAGAGAATTCCCATTGTGTTTAACATGGGAAGTGGTCTAGGGAAGTCTATCTTCTTGAGGGTTACTCAAGAATACTGGCCCACCTCACCGGACAACGATTTCCCATTGTGGTTAAGATGGGGAATGGTCCATTTTGGAGGTTGGTACAGGATAGTCATTTCCTTTGGAAATGGTATTGACAGTCATTCCTTAGGGTGGATTCATTCTCTCCATGTTGCACTTTGTTTAGTGCCAGAGGAATGGCCCAGGGTGGGGAATGGTCTAGGTTCAGCAATCAGGGACAGACATTCCTTAGGATAGACTCATTCTCTCCAGGTTACACTTTGTTTAGTGTCAGAGGAATGGCCCGGGGTGGGGAATGGTCCAGGCTCAGAAATCAGGACAATTATTCTTCCTTTCCTGAGAAGAATAGTCCATCATTGATGTTTTAACTTTTAAGGCAGATGCTCTTCCAAGATCTCACAAATGTGAGTAGAAGAATGGCCTAGATGATTCAGTTTATATCATAACAGTGTTTCTATGCAGGTTGATATCAGATGATTGTTATGAAGAATGTATGTCTCTATACAATAGATGTATACTACTGTGTTGGATGTGTTCCACTGTTTGATCAAGTACCTATGTGCTACTTGGTGTGGTAGTGTACCACTGGATTGTAGTTGTGTACTACTATGGAGAGACAAAGTTGTGTTCTATTAAATGATATTGTTCTGATTGCCTTGAATACTATTAGCAGTGTTGAAAATGATTATCAGCTAGATGGATGATCAATGAATAGAGATTTCGTAGACAGAAAATGGTTCAGAACATTCATTCTTATAGATTAGAATAATGGCTCTTGTGTCACTCTTTGGAGTGAGCATAATGTCTAATTACTCAGATAGAGTATCGTTCCGAGAGATGATGCAACTGATGACATTGATGGTGATGATGGTGCTCATGATCTAGTCATGAGATAGTCTATACAACTATGTTGATGCTACCGGGTGAATGGTATGTTTGTGCTCAAGACCATTACCTATAATACCTCCCTAGCTAGGAGGGAGTGTTGATATTATGGTATCCGCAGAAGGTATTTACCTCCACGTGTAAACCTGATGAGAATAGAATATTCTGGGAAGAAAGAATAAACCCTAATGAGTTGGCTAATAACCCTAGAAGACATGTCAACTCAAGAAGATAACTTTTATTAGGTTATTAGCCTCCAAGAGAAGAAATCGGCTAGAAGAAATAATATATATTGAACAGACATATACCCAGAATGAGAAGTCGGCCCAGGAAGTTACCCATAATTACTATAAATACAAAAGGCCAGTCTTCATTCTGGCAGACAATCTCAGAATTACAAAGCAACATTTGTGTGCACTACAATGCCCATTTTTGTGCACAGGTTTGAAGGAGAGTTTCCATTGCAACTGCTGCAACTAGAATATCATGTTTGTCTTGGACTGTCTCTTGGTTAGGGTTTGGACTATCTGATCATCTCTTGTTGGTGCGCTATCCTTGGGAAAAGGTGTGCTACCCTTTGTTTGGCTATCTAGCCTAGGGTTTTCTTCCGGAGTGATTCTCTGTCAAGGTTAAGGTGATCGGAGGGTGGCTTCGGCCTATGGTTGGGTGACAATAGCGATATTGTCAATGGTAAAATGAGCACATCCATTATATTCTAATAGCGATTTCATATCTCTATCTTCTAAGAGTCATCAAATGGTTTCACTTAAGTGGACGACTCTTCTCATACTCTGACCATTTGACAAAGAGTTCCTTGCATGTGTTGGCATACGAGAATCTGTGTTGATCCATCGGTGCCAAAAGGATCTCCTTTATCTCCACTACCCATGCTCGATACTTGACTACTTCAACACTTAACTATTGTAATATTGCTCGGGCCTTTATCGGGTGCTCCATGAACTATTGTACTTGACCTGGCACCATGTTTTCCACCTTTTCTATCTCTGCAGTCCATGATGAGTGTTTTTCTACATGTTGTTTGACTATGTCATGTAAGTTGAAAAATTCCTCGGGTGAGCCGAAATCTGGGAGACCGATGTCTCTCATCACTCGATTGATCTTGGTCTAGCTTATTTCGTAATCAACCCATTTCTCTTGAATATCCTGCTGAGGTTCTTGGGCCATCTTCACCCAATATTTGGAGGACTTACATATACAATCAATGTTGTTGTCCCTTAGCACCCAAATGTCATTCTCTTTGGTGAGCGTCTAGTGGTTGGATTTCTCGACGACATTCATATTGCAACTAGAGCAGAGTTTAGAGACTGTGTAAGAAACCGGATGAACATATACAAATTATAACCAACGAATTGATAGACTTGGATACATATCTCTGAATCTTGTTAAACTTGGTTTTGATAATCAAAATGGTCAGTACAGTCTCGAGTTTCTCTCTCTACTCCTTCAAACTTTTTGGAATTCACTTACGCGTAGAATGAATTTGTTCAAAATGTTTCTAGATATTTAAACAGGGATGATCCTATCTCACTGACACCGAAAATGTCAAGGATTGATGATCGACGATAAACCTACCCAAGTGCTCTCAGATCGGCTCCCTCGAAGAAGTCTTGATGCTAAAAATGCATCGTGGATTGACTATCGGAGATAAATTTATCCCAGTCAAAATGTTTGTTTTGATTCTTCTAGATTTTCCCCGATCCCAATAAAGCGCATCGGGCATCGACTTTCAACGATTTCTTTATATCCTTTGTTAATGTTTGTCTTCCTATTATTTTACCAATTCCGAAGGGGATGGGATATCTATCAAACCTTTACGTGAATAAATTATGCAAACCAAAACATCCTTCTATCGATGTCGATGAGGATCGACGCTCGATGAATGTTGTTTTTGTGCGGTTCCTTTACTTACTTGAATTGTTGTTGTTGCTTGAATTGTCTATGTTATTTCATGTTTCCTGAATGTATGAGTTATATTTTCGAATGTATGAATATGTGAAACATTAAGATAAGTTTCAATCATTTCTCTTCCACGAGCTTATGCAAGGAGTGTGTATCATCCGCAAGGAGTGCGTATCATCTGCAAGGAGTGCGTTGATAGGGTCTGATTCGACTCAGATATTAGGAGCGATAACGTGGGATTTTTATGAAGAGTGTGCATATCATCCGCAAGGAGTGCATCGACAGAGTCTTCGACTCAGAATTTCAGAAGGAATAGCTCAAGAGGGTGCTTGCAGAAGTGTGTGTGTGAATATCTATTGTAGGGAGTGCATAGATCCAAAATTTGACTAAGTGTTGAAGAAAACCCTTTAAAGAGTTAAAGGTCTAGACAAAAGACAAGTTTCAAAAGGTTAGAGGGAGAAATATTCAAGAGTGAGGAGCCCTCTAAGTTTTCATATCAACGATCATGATCCCTTTAGGTGGAAGCAATATTGTTCCAGATCATCATATATGGGAAATATATGAGGCAGTTAGCCATGAGTTCTTTAAGAAATTTGTGAATAGGAAGATTTGGAGTGTAGGAGAGTGAAAAATGTAGAAGTCTGAAACTGGGAAGAGATCCCAACCATTGGCTTGAAAGAGGAGACGTGAAAAAGGATAAGTAAGTTTGGGAAGAGCAACTTTTGAGGATTTGTACCAAGCAGATAGTCATCCTTGTGAAGTCGTGAAGTGTGAAGTAAATCCAAGTTGTTAGTTGAGGAGGGGATACGTGGCGCATGATCTACAATTCTGGGTACGGAATACTTCAGAGAAGAGGATTGTCAAATCATACGGAACTCCTGAAGATTGAAGTCTGAACGGATCACAGTCGTTGACTATGAGAGAGACGAGATCTGTAGATATACCTAGGCAAGTTCACGATTTGGGGTTTGGATGAAAAAGGGTGCAATTGTTACTAAGAATGCTGAAACCCAAAGTTATGGAGTGCTCAGGAGTTTAGACCCAAGTCATATCCCAAGGTCACATGTGTAAAAGGGCATGTGTTTAATTTAATTTGGGACCAACAAGTTCTTGAGGAGGTAATCCATCTCAGGAAGTTAAAGATCCTTGACCGGGAGGTCGTGGAGCCCTTAGGAGACGTCGAAAAGTGTCAAGGATTGGCGATCTTTAATAAACCTACCCAATTTCTCTCAAATTGGCTCCCTTGAAAAGGTCCCGATGCCGAAAACGCATCGGGGATTGGCGATCGGAGATAACTTTATCGCGGTCGAAATGTTTGTTTTGATCCTTCTAGATTTTCCTCGATCCCAATAAAGTGCATCGAGAATCGGCTATCGACGATTTATTTATGTCCTTGACTTACGCAAACTAGAACCACCTTCCATCAACACCGATGAGGATTGGTGCTTGGCGACTATTGTTTTCATGTGGTTCCTTTACTTACTTGAAATGTTTCTGATGCCGAATATGAGCGCATTAGATGTAATGTTTAGCTGTCGATTCTTAATTCAGGTGTCAAGGTCTTTTTAGACATGAGGTTTCACAAGTTCAAACAAAACTGACTAGGTGATAAGAGACATGAAAACAAACAAAGATAAACCATTTCCCAAAATGAAATCAAGTCAGACAAGTGAAGAAAACAAGTGGTACCCAAAAGGTGACAAAATTTGATAAGTCTTTTAGGGTGTGTTGAGTTCTCAACATAGTGTTATGGGCATACATGACTACATGGAAGAATATTATAGGATAGACGCCATTCAGACTTGTGTATGGGCAGGAAGAAGTGGTTCCCCTGGATTATTTAGTACCTAGTCTGTGCATTCCAACAATCACCAACATGACAGAAGAAGGTGTTGTGGAGAAAAGATTGGATCAGCTGATGGAGTTGGAAGAAGACAAAATTTTAGCAGGATTTCACCACGCAGTGTAGAAAGAAAAGGACAAAGCTTGGCATGATAGGAACATGAAGAAAAAAATCTTTAAGGAATGAGATATAGTTCTCCTCTATGACAACAAATATCTACAACACCCTGGGAATTTTAAGATGCATTGGTTAGAGCCTTATCATGTAGAGGCCATCACAAATGGAGGTGTTGTGAAACTAAAATATCTTGCAGGAAAGAATCTCAGAGGACTAGTGAATGGTAGTCGAATGAAATTGTATCAAGACAGTGGACCTAACAACCTCGTGTAAAAACAAAGAGAAAATGTATGATTGTACATATTTTATATAGTATATGTTAGAAGAAAAAGAAAAAATCCCATAAAAAGAAGAAATGTAACAAAAAGATAAAAAGATAGAGGAATATTAAAGGGGTTTTGAGGTAATGTATTTGTTATCATTAATAGTGTGCTACAGAAAAATCAGTGTTGAAGACACTGCACGCTGGGGAATACCTGACAGGTACAAAAGTGGAGCACGTAGGAAAAACGTGAAAATTTTACAATTGTCAGTGTGAAACAGTTGTTAGTACATTTTTCTGCTATAAAGGAAGAAAAAGGGGGAAAAGACAGTCATTTGTGTTCGTTTATAAGGAGAATAATGAAGAGCGAAAGCTAAGCGCGAGAGAGTGAAAATTTGTGATACCCAATGAATATTTTTAGCTCAACAGTCCAGAACTTAGCAGGATGCCACCACCAAGAGTAGGAGCGTCGAGTAGAGTTAGTTGAAACACAAGAAATAACTCTCAGGTGCCACAAACAAGGATAGAGGACATGCCGAAAAGCATGGATGTCGATGAAATACACACGCTAAACTATGAGCATGCTACCATGCAAGTGGAGGAGGAACAAAACCCAACACAAGAGGTCGAGCGACCTGAGGAAGATGCGGAAAGAACTGAGTCTGACATGTCTAGGGGAAAAGTTCCACAACAAGAAGAAAAAGCCATGGGTTTAGTACAATAGGGCCTAAACTTTGAAGAAGAACAAGAAACATAGCATGAGGATGTACAAGAGGTCGAGGGGTCCTCCCCATAAGGGAAGAAGAAAAAGAAAGTTGAAAGCAGTGCACAAGGCGTACAACATGTACAAGAAGAGTTAGAAATAGTTATGCCACAAATACCAGAGGGAGTAAAGGCCTTTGATGAAATGGTTGGAGGAGTAAACACCATGAAATACTCAGAACATGGCATTGCATATGTCATCAAATTCCTATATTTGGCGCAACAAAATTACATGGAGTGCAAAGGAGAGGGCCCAATAGGAGCATCATTGTTGGAACCTGCATAGTGGATTTTAGGACTTTACAACACAAGAATCATGAACTTGTTAGACATACCTCATTTTGGGTGCGGTAAACACATCAATGGATGTGTGAAACAACTCCTATAAAGGGTGCATGGAGGAATTTTTTGGATAGATAGGCCAGTGACTATCAATGTGGATTTGATCGCAACTATCACTGGGCTACCCACAGATGGGGAGAAGCCAGAGGAATACCTAGAAGATAATACAAAGGAAAAGGCCATCTCTGATGATATTAAGGATAAATATCGCATGGATAGAGGGAATAGGGGGATCTAGATATGTGACATCAACAATCCTACGACACGATTTGTCACAAGGTTGCTAGGGTGGAAATTGATGCGCAAGTGTAGAAAGAAGGAAGTGCTAGAATGAGTGGTACCAGCTGCATTTCAATGCGTGAAAGGGGATATTGATGAGATGGGACCTGTACTTGTTCAATTCATTCCTAAAATACTAAAAATACACACATGATTGGGGCTCTGAGTTCCACTACTCGTGGTTACTTATCCTCATTGCATTGATAGGGTGGAAAGAACCTGTGTACAACAAGTACATAGAAAGGATAGGAAAGTGTGGCACAACTCGCTATACTTCTCTTAGGAGCACAGAAAACCCAAAGAGGAAGAAGGAAAATAGTGACACTTTTGCATGGTATTTATCAGAGATCCAAGAGCTAGTATTCGATACCTGGAGGATTTCACCAGAAATTTTCCAGGAGTTTAGACAGATAGAAAATTTTGAGGCAAAATGCCACAGCATGTGGTTGCGGATGAAGAGGGACATAGCCAAGGAATGGTTACAACTAAGCTACTGTGTGATGATGCAACATATACATATGGAGGTCCAGGAGTGGCCTGAAGAATGGAAGGTGCTAGTAATTCCAAAGACAGTTCCCACAGTACGGATTCAGACATAGGACAAAACATTCCCCATGCAACAGATAGGTAGAAATGGAATCAACAAGAATAAGAATACAACAACATGTCCAGTGGGGGGAAGCATCCCAGTCCAAAAAAAAAGTAGGACCCAAAGAAAACCATAGGGTGGTTCTACACGGGATCCACCACGCACAGAGTAGGAACCAAGAGCTATAATATAATAGGTGCGTGTAGAAGAAGTAAGAATGGAGACACATGATATACCTGTAGAGGAATAAATTAGGCAGGAGACAAGCATGGATATACAGATGCCAAAGGCATCTGATCCATTATATGCCCAAAATAAGAGAGCATGGGAACAAGAAAGTGGTCCCAGGAAGAAGGAAAAGGCTCATAGAAAGCCACTCTAAACATCCCTGACAACAAATGATGTTCAACTGGTAGCCACAATAGTCGAAGATCGACTATCTGAGATGTGGGAGAATGCTGAGAATAAAATGGATTCGATTTTGGAGCAGGAACACGAAGTGAAAACTGTGCTGGAGAAGTTCAGGATCAGGGTAGAGAAGCCATCAAAAGAAAAACCAGTGCAAATTGGGGAAGGAATGCATGTTGGAGAGACAATGCAAATCATAGCATAGGAGAGCACCAAATTTATCATAACCCCTGATATTTTGTTCATCAACGAGGAGGAATCATAGAATCCCCTAAAGGAAATTAAGAAATTGGACTTGGAATTTCCCAAGAGCAAAACAAAGGAGATGTATAAATTACAAATTAGCTTCGCACAGTAAATTCAATCCAGGCCAACGTCTAATGTGACAAACTTACAAATAGCGCAGGAAAACAACATCTCTTTGAAGGAGGCAATTAGCCAAGAAGGGAGGGCGAAGAAGATAGCGCAAACAATTTTGGAAGAGATGGAGAATTACATTAGCACAATATTCCAAACCATCCCAAATAATGCATAGTCAGAGGAAATATCTTCTGAAGAGACGATGAGGAAAATAGTGCAGGCCTTGGAGGAGTACAAGGACTAGATAAAGGAGTTGGAGGAGAGAACAGTACCCACTACTCCTTGAGAAGTAAGAGTGTAGTGAGATCAAGACACAACAAAATCTGTGGAGAGTATAGTGCAAACCATACATAACCATACATAGTACAATAGAGTTATTATAAAAAAGTGGCCAGTTGTGGACACAACTCTTAGAATATGGGAGCTTGCAATACCTACAAGGAAGGGAAGATAAGGTACATGTAGTAATGGTAGAGTTAAAACGGTGACAGAAAACAATATCACTACTAGAAAAGATTAAGACAACTGCAGATATAAAGAGCCTATAGGCATAGGGGAAAGCAGTGCATGTGTTACACGTCAAAATTGCTCAGATGGACAAGTGTCGCATTGTCCCTATCAGTTGTCGTAAGTGTCGCATCCTCTATGCAACTTTCTCAAGTGTCGCAAGTTGATCATTAGTGTCGCAAACAATGTTCAGACATGATGCCATGATAACGACACTAAAGAGGCACTTATGACACCTCATATGACTGATTTGAAGATCAAGAACTGGTCTACTGGAATCAAATAACTCTTGACACCTGAAAGAAAGCCTAAAACATTGATTTGGAAGGGGAACTCTCCCCTACTATAGCTGCAGAAGCGTTGGCGCTCCTCTACTATGATTCAAGGAGCGTTATAACGCCCTTTAGGCCCTTCTGGAGGAGCGTTGCTCCCCTTAAGAGCACTGGCGCTTTTCCAAGGCACACCAGGAGTGCTACAACGCTCTGATACCCCTTTTGGAGGAGCGCTCCCTATTCTGGGTCAATTGTTAGCCCGTTGAGGAGAATAAGGGGGAGATCATTCGAGATTAGGAGGCAGTTGTGCTCGAATTCTCGATTTCATCAAAAGATCCCTGATCTAAGGAGAAGGTCCCCAACTGGTTCTAAACATAACTCAAGAGGTTAGACCCCTCCTAACCTATATAAACAGGATCTATGATGGTGGAAAGGGGGGAAGGAAGAACTGAACATATGAAACTTATGATCTTGGAGGAAACTGACAGTCAGCCAAAGGAGAGTGATCAGTGAAGCTGCTGTTATCCAGGCTGTGGATCTTTCAGGAAAGGGTTAGACGAAGAGGACTTGACGAAGTTGTCGCATTCGCATCTACGATTGTAAGTATTGTTGTCGTTATTCTCATTAATATGACATGTTTGGCCTGTTTCTTTCTAGTTTGTGTATGATGTTACATGAACTTATCGTTTAGTGATAGATCTATTTTCAAGCTAATGTCAATAGAGTAGGAAGTGGTCGTATCTTGTTTTGTCCACAGACCTCAGCGAGGAGCAAAGGATTGGAGCGCAACTCGGAGCGTGCAGGGACAAACGTCGATTGAAAGGTACTTCTGTTGTCCTCCCTTCTCATGCATTAGTTTAGATAGATTTGAAAGGAAGTCAGTGTCCACGTTAAGCATTTTTCTGTCTAGGGTTAAGGTCAAGCCTTAGAGGTGATCTACCTGTCCGCAGGGAGATTTTCCTACAACAGAAACTGGCG
>ML780231.1:808642-834904 GCA_009831015.1 Picea engelmannii
GAACTGAACATATGAAACTTATGATCTTGGAGGAAACTGACAGTCAGCCAAAGGAGAGTGATCAGTGAAGCTGTTGTTATCCAGGTTGTGGATCTTTCAGGAAAGGGTTAGACGAAGAGGACTTGACGAAGCTGTCGCATTCGAATCTACGATTGTAAGTATTGTTGTCGTTATTCTCATTAATATGACACGCTTGGCCTGTTTCTTTCTAGTTTGTGTCTGATGTTACATGAACTTATCATTTAGTGATAGATCTATTTTCAAGCTAATGTAAATAGAGTAGGAAGTGGTCGTATCTTGTTTTGTCCACAGACCTCAGCGAGGAGAAAAGGATTGGAGCGCAACTCGGAGCGTGCAGGGACAAACGTCGATTGAAAGGTACTTATGTTGTCCTCCCTTCTCATGAATTAGTTTAGATAGATTTGAAAGGAAGTCAGTGTCCATGTTAAGCATTTTTCTATCTAGGGTTAAGGTCAAGCCTTAGAGGTGATCTACCTGTCCGCAGGGAGATTTTCCTACAACAGCATGCGTAGAAAATCACAAGACAACATCAGTTGAAGCCTCTACAGGAAAAGGTTGAACAAATGGTCATGGAGTTTGATGCAGCAAAATCACGAGTGGAACAAATAGGATTGGAGGGAGGAGATATATTAAAACCTCTAGTCACCGCACAGATGGTAGAACCCATGGAGGAGAAGAGAAACTAGGCTCAATAGAAATGTGAGCAAATAATAGAGATGTATGAAGCACTGACACATGCGGTAAAATATGCAAGAGTCCATGAGTGACTCAGGCCGAGTCACCATGTCAGTTTTGGGGGCCTGTTGGCGCGGGAAAATTTTGGGAGAAAACCAAGGAAATTTTGAAGATTTCAAGAAAGCATTGGAAAATAGGGCAACACGCTAGAAATAGAGAAAAAAACATCGAGAAAAGTAGTTGCAAAGTGGACAAATTGTTGCACAGCAGTAAGAAAGTGGACAAGCATCGACTTGGAGAATGTTTGGATCGAGGACCAACCGATATTGAGGATTTTAAAAGTGGGAAAAGATAATATGCTTAGGGTTAGGGTTTTTGTCAGGGATTTGTCTCAATTTTTGTATAAGTAGAATGTATTAGGACTGTAAAGGTGGTTGTTGGTGGGTTAGTGAGTTAGTTGTTTTTAGACAGTATGATAGTGGATGGGTGAGAAGTTATCAACTTTATGAGGAATATTGCGATCTTTGGAGATTGTTTGTGATGTAGGAAGAGATGTATAGTGCACAACACTAGATTCTGCATGAAGAATAATAAAGAGCTGCAATGACAAATCTTTTTGGATGTAGCCCCAGGAGGGGGGTGAACCACGGTATATCTATGTTATGTGTGAATTTTTGCAGTATTTATGGTTACATTTTATTTAATGAATTTGTTATGAACATGCTAAATGATAAAGGAAATAATAGTGTGCACTAAGGAAAGAACTACAAAACAACACTAATGGAATGAATTTCATATATAGTATTCATATATGAATCTTATGTTATAGTAGATGAATATATGTCATGGAATCTATGTTTTTGTAATGGATAATGAAGTCTGTTGGTTATATGTTGTGTCACTGGTAAGAATTAGAGTTAGCATAATATATTGGTGAGGGTTAACAGGTGAATACATATGATGCCCCTAAGAGAGATACACATCCCATCCCAGGTTTTCAGAAATCAGAGTCCTGTTGCCACCCATTGAAGTCATCTCGGGTGAGACTGCACAATGCACTTTGTGCGTTGTGTTTCCTTCTGGTATCCAGAAGGGTCGATGGTCAAGGGGTTGTTGGTTATCCTGTAGTTAGAACCTGGGTTAACCCATAAGAATCCAACACTTAGCAAAGGTACCAAACACTCACCCAAGTAGAATGTTTCTCCACTTTTGTTTCTCCGGTCATCAATGCAACCTACCCAATTTTCATCTGTGTAGGAAATAAGTGATATATCCTTTCATTTTGGATACCATAATCCAAACTCTTATGTAACCTTGAGATATTTGAATATCCTCTTCACTACTAGAACATGTGATTCCTTTGGTGCTCCTTGAAATTGTGCCACCTATCCAAATTCTTTCATTACATCTGGTTTGGATGTTGTCACATAAAATAAGATGCCAATCATTGACATGTATTACCTCTGATATGTATACTTTGAATCATCATCTTTTCTTAAATTGCAACTGGTTTGCAATCTTCCATTCCAAACCTCTTTATAATTTCTCTGATATATTTTGTTTGAGAAATAAAAATTCCTTGGTTGCTTTGACATATTTGAAGACCCCGAAAGAAGGATAGTTATCCAAGTAATGAAATTTCAAATTCATTCTACATATCCTTTGCAAATTTTTGGCTCAACCTGACATCATCACTTCCAAAAATAATATCATCAATATAAAGTTCAATTAATAAAATAATATCTTGAGTTACCTTGATGTAGTGGTTGTTGTCTGAATTTCATTTTCTAAACCCTGGGTACTGTAGATATATCTTCAGTATAGAGTGCCATGCTCTGGGTGCCTGTTTTAGACCATACAAGGCCTTCTTCAACCTGCAAACATAATATTCATTCTCTAACAACTGAAATCCTTCTGGTTTCTCAATGTATACTTCTTCTTCTAGTTCCCCATTCAGAAAGGTTAATTTCATGTCCATTTGATACACTTTAATATTTTTGGAGAATTCATAAGCTATGATTACTCAGAATGCTTCCATTCTGGAAACTGGGGAAAACGACTCTTCAAAGTCAATACATTCAACCTGTATGTATCCTTTACATACCGATATATCTTTGTTCCTGGTAACCTGTCCATCTTCATTCAATTTATTTATGAAAACCCACTTTGTGTCGATCAAATTCTTGTACCTTGGTCTTGGAACTAATTCCCAAGTGTCATTTTCCTCTATCTGATCCAACTCTTCATCCATGGCCTTTATCCATAATTCATCCTTGATAGATTATTCAAAAAAAATTGGTTCAATCGAAGATAAGAGTGCTAGGTTTAGTTGTTCTTGTGAACAAATTCTTCTTCTAGTCTCACAACTACATCTTTGTTCCCAATAATCTAATTTGAGGGATGATTATTTTGTATTCATTTTCTAGGTGTATTTGGAGGTACATGTTGTTCTTTGTCTTCTACTTCTATCTGATCTTCTTCATATTCCCCTTCTACTAGTTCTTCATCCTTTGCTTCTTCTTCGTGAACCTGTTCCACTGACTCCTTTTCTTCTTCCTTTATTTTTCCATCCAACCGTCTCATCAACTGCAACATTGATTCTTTTCACAACTTTGTTGAGCCTTAGATTTAAAAATTTGTATGATTTCCTTGTACTCGAGTACCCAACAAGTATGCCTTTGTCCACACAAGAATCAAACTTTCCCATTTTTCCATCTTCTCTTTTGATGTAGCATTTGCTTCCAAAAACTCTGAAGTACTTCAATTCACTGGTCTTCCTTTCCATAACTCGTAGGGAGTTTTATCACTGTTGTTTCTGAGAAATAGTCTATTTTGAATGTGAGTTGTTGTTTGTATTGTATGTGCCCAATATATATATGTGAACATGGAATCCATTAACATTGTTTGATCCATTTCCTATACTATCATGTTCTTCCTTTCGACAACTCCATTCTATTGAGGTGTCCTAGCAATTGAGAATTTCCTTTTTATTCGATGCTTGCTTCATAAATCCATAAATTCCTTTGAAGTAAACTCTCCATTATCATATCTCAAATATTTGATTTTTGAATCCATTTCATTTTCAACTATTTCCCTGTATACCTTGAAGTTCTTGAATACTTCTAACTTCTTCTTGAGAAAAAAAACTGCAGTCATCCTTGTATAATCATCAACCAATAACATAAAATATTGTTCAACTTTTAAACTCTTTGTTCTATTTGGTCCAACTAGATCAATATGCACAATTTCCAGTGGTCTTGTTGTGGAGTATTCCTTTTATTTGAATTTGGTATTTATTTTCTTTCCTTGTTGAAAAAGCTTGCATAAGGTGTTGGTTAGCTTCATGATCTAGGGAATTTCTTTGATTGCTTCCTTTTTGTTGACTTTGAATAGGTTGTCAAAATTGATGTGACCCAACCTTTTGTGCCATAGCCAAACTTCATCTTCCTTTCCTAGGCAACACTTTTCATTTCCAATTTCACTTAATACATATATGTTGTTGGCATGTTTTTACGGGAAGAGTGTGCTTGTCATTGATGGTAAGAACAACAATAACAATGGAAAATAGGAAAAGCATAAGCTCAGGAGGAGAAGAAAACAGTATGCAAAGATCAAAGCTCAGAAGGGAAAGCGTAGTACAAAAACGTGATCAGGATCAAATCCTTGATCGTGGATCTACTTTGAGAGTCTTCACAACTGTCGGATCAAATCAAGTGAAGGATAGGATAAGCGGGGGAAAATGGTTGAGAATTCGATTATCTAAATTTCTATCAGCCGTCAGATTGAATTAATGGAAGGACAGGATAATCAAGGGCCAAGATCTGACATCTCGATCACCCGAATTTTCGTCAGTCATCGGATCAAATTAAGTGGAAGGATAGGATAAGAAAATATGGAGAGTCGTTGGATTTAATCCAAGGAAAATTTGCATCGCAGACAGATCGAGTCATTGATCCAAGACCTTGATCAAACAAACATCATTTTTTTTGGGTCTAAAGATGTGAGGAGGTTACGCTCCGAAAAAATCTCACTTCAAGATTTTTCAATTTAATATTTGAAATCCTTGAAGTCTGAAGAACTAGAGAGATGAAATAAATTCTCAACCGTCGGATCATCCGAAGTAGATATTAGTCGTCAGATCATCTGAAGAATATCTCAAGCGCTGTATCATCCTAAGTGAATCTAGGTCATCTGAACCAAAGTGTTAGTTTGATATTTGAAATCCCCAAAGTCCGGAGAGCCGAAATAAATTCTCAATTGTCGGATCATCTGAAGAAGATCTCAAGTGTTAGATTGTCCTAAATGAATAAGGACCATTAGATCTGGAGAATATTATTCTGACCATTAGATCAAGGAGATGAATATGTGTCACATCAGGTTACTAGGTCGGTAGACCACCTCAGCAAGGACATGTGGTAGACCACGTCAGCAAGGACATGCAGCAGACCACATCAGCGAGTGACACGTGGCAACCACTCGACCTGTTCCAAGTCAACATGTGACGTGTGTAATGTTACGTCACTCTGGGAGTTTTTACTTTGAGATTTTCACCACCAAAAAATGACAAAATCTCTAAAGTCCTAAAGGCCGAAGTTTCGAAGTACCGAAGGGATGAATTCGTGAAGTGTCGAAGGGTTGAAGGGCCAAAGTCGCGAAGGACAGAGTCCCGAAGTCCCGAATGCCGAAGTTATGAAGTGGACATGAGTCGTCCGATATGAAGATCACTTCGGGTGTATTCTCAACCATTGATCATATTATAGGGGAAGTGAAAGTTGAGACTTGAGATCTCTAAAGTCTGGATACCCAAAGGAGATCTCAACAGTTTATCAAGAAAGGGTCCACAAAACAGTTGATATGGTTGAAAGGTGATGCAGGAGCATCGCCAACACATCAAGCGAGCCAACGCGGAAGCGGAAGACAGTTGGATAAGCCAACAACCACAATTTTGAAAATGCTTTGGAATTGTTGTGCAAACCTTAAATGAATCATTTAAGATGAGGTGCACTTGTACAATGTAAGTGGACCTTGAGCGGATAGCTCTCATCCTTAGTAGATAGTCGGCATTTAATATAGTTAATGTTGGTAGATAGGAATTTAATTCTAGATTTGATAGCTTTAGAGTCCAAGAGGAAAAACGGATATAGACACCCTCATTGTATTTTTGTAACATAACCCCTAATCATAGAAGAGAAGCAGAAGAAGAGCATGTAGAGAATTGTATGAAAACACCCATGTACAGGCCTTTGAATTAATAGAAGAAAGCTTTGATTCAAATCCATGGTTTGTGTGTTTCTCTGTGTATTGATGTTATGCCCATGAATGTTTGCTTCCTATCATACATTTGATTTTATATGCTGTGTATATGATTTCATGTTTGGACTGAAGTCTGAGAGGGAGATGGAATGAGTTTCAATTGTTTCTCTAACTAAGCCAGAGGATTGCTGCAAGGGGTGCATTCGAATCGTCCGCAAGGAGTGCGTTGACAGAAGGGTTCAATTAGAGATAGCTTTTGTTCTCATTTCCTCAAAGGTGTGGGGGCACAGTGCCATGCAAGGAGTGTGCAGGCCAGGGAGAAGTCTCAGAGTTGCAATTCTGAGTGAAGCACCCAAAGACTACTGCTGCAGGTGTGTGAAGAGTCAGGAGAGGTTGAGCAGTTGAAGTGGTTGCAGAGTTGCTGCAAGGAGTGCGAGCAAAGGGTTTCTCATTCGAAGAGGCTGAGAAGCTGGAGCAAGCTCAAGAGGAGTAGAGTCTTCAAAATCTATTGAAGGACCGCATAGGAAGTTTCACACCAGAAAATCCTCAAGAAGGAGAAGCAACGGTCAAGATCTTGTGAAGGGAATTCATGAAATCCCGTCAACCATCAGGTTTAGCAGGAGTTGCAAAGGGGTTAAGCCTAGTGAGCAGAGGAAAAGTCCCGGAGGAGTCATCGGGAATCCCAGGAGTGAGGAAATCACAGCATCAGGAATCACGATCCACGATATCCCGACGAGTCCTGAACCGTCCATTGGTTGGGGACACGTGTCAGAAGATCTAAAGCAGTCGGGGTTCGGAGTATCGGGGTTTTCGAAGACAGAGGATTCTTGCATTTTGGAATCATGATCCATGATATCCCGATGGGAGAATTGTGTGGGCCATGACAGGAGTTAGTAGAGAACAGGTGGCACTCGTATCGAGGATTGGGAAAAGGCAAGTTTTGAATCCATCTACACCAGAATTCGCAATCCCGCGAATTCCAAAATCCCGATAGAAGTGATAGGAGGTGGAAAAGTCAACCGACACGTGTGCATCGGTGTATCGACATATCAGGAGTCGGAGATCAGAGTGGCAAGTTGTTTTCGACATCATAAGTGTCGAAATCTCGACGGAAGGATTCCCGGTAGGAATAGTTGGCATTGACATTTACCCATCGAGTTTCGGGTTTTTGTGAAGCACATGGTGCACGACCACGGGACTCGCGAAACTGCGAAGTCTGATTCCCCGATTTGAGAAGGGGAATCATTAAGAATATAACTGTGGGTGCAAATTTTCCCGACAGGGAAAATAGAAGAGCTATTTAAGAGTTCTTCGGGACGAGAGAAGAAGAAGAAGATCCTATGTGAGCGGGCGTGCTCCGAGGAGTGCGGCTGCGTCAAAAGGTCAAATTCCCAAAGTAGAGGGAGAGTCATCGATTGAGAAGGACAGGTGTCCACAGATCATCGACTCCAAAATATTGGTGTACAAAGGAAAGAGGGGTTTGAGATTTGAAACTACCTAGGCCTGGATCACGAAATAAACCTCAGTCGTTGATTTAGGAAGGTTAGATTTGACCCGCAGAACTTGAAAGGATAGATATGAACCATCAGTTCAAGAGCACTGTCAAGATTGTGAGATCGACGATCTTGTCACATTGCAGGGATTGAAGGTGTGCAAACTTTAAAATGTTGAAGGCGGGCCATAATCAAAACACGATTTTGGAGAAAGGACACGTGGAGGCTCGAGGTAAATTGTGGGGAGAAAAGAAGTTTGACCCCAAACCACCTTTGGTCGTGCCCGCAATCGCATGGTCGCATGAGATCATTTCCCAAGGTCACATCAGTGGAATATAGGGGAAGGAGCTAGCACTGCTAGGCTCCACTTCGGTGGTTACACATTGAAAAATAAAAAATCCTCTACATGTATAATCCAACGACGCTGATCAAACTGAATCTGATCGAAGGGTTGTTGTTTCACTTCATGGTTTCTTGATCAGTTATGATTCAATTACACTAATTGAATCATTGTTCTAGGATGTTGGAATCATGGCTCTTGAACATTCTGATATTCCTGACATGGGTTTTGGATATTCAGAGAGTAACGGATGATGAGGGAATGAATAAAAGAAATATGACGTGACAGATGAAGGTTGTTGTTTCTCTGTAAAAAGTAGTCGAACTGTAAGCAATGAAGATTACAGCATGAACTGAGGGAGAAAATGTAGAGATGAAGAACACAAGCTGGATAGAGAAGAAATGGTGAAAACAACAGATTGTATGAGAACTTAAGCGTAAGAAGATGTGAGAAGGAAGACATTGATGCAGGAAGAGCAGACCAGTGTAGTGGAACAATGATGAGACTGGTAAGCCATTGATAAATATTGTATCACTGTAATAAATTTCAGCAAGCAAAGATTTATATCTCAAGGTGGTAGGGTGGTGCTAGGGAGGACTATTTTCCTCATAGTTTCAAGTGGGTTCTTGATGACAGGGAGTTGTAGCTTCCATCTAGTTACATCCAGAAAAACTAGGGTGGTAGGGTGGTGCAAGGGAGAACCATTGTTCTCGGTTATACATATTGGTTCCTGTGTGACTGGAAGTCGGTGCTTCCATCCATTTGGTGTTGGAACACACAAGCAATTGGTTCTTCCTTCTAGTGGGTGCTAGAGAAATTAGAGAGTTGGTGCTCTCAGCAAGTTGCAAATTGTTAAAGAAGAGGTTGTAGCCTCATTTTGAGTTGGTTCTCAAAGAAATATGATGTACAGAACTTAAAATACTTCCTATCATTCGAAGAAGAAGAGGTTTTCTTCATTTATGGGTTTCCTCATGAATATATCTCTCTGTGTATATCATATGTGTGATTGATGTTTGTTATTTATGTTGTTCGTGTCTTTCATAATCTTGATGATCACTTGGAGAAGGTTAATAATATTTTAATAGGAACAAAAAATTTTAAGCACAGTAACAATTGATTCACCCCCCCTGATCCAGGTGGATATCGGTGGCCACCTACCTTTTCCAAATGGCTCAAAATAGTTTTCTGGCAATTTTGGCAATTTACTATTTTTAGTAGGTTTTAACTTTCGAGGCCATTTTGAGGGCCCAAATGAAGGATTTTAGAGATATATGTTCTCAATGATAGATGAAGGAATTATTGATCCCCCAAAATGAATCTCCTTGACGATACCTTTCCAACGCACTATCACACTCCTAAAACGAAGATCGTATGCAAAAGTTACGACCCCGGGAAGTTGATGTACTCACTTACCCAAACGGGGCCCACATGACTTTTGGAACTTCATATCCTAGGGTTAGGTTTTTGGATGTCTAGGGTTTTTGGAATTCCTGCTTATTGTAAAAAGGCCTTCAGAGCCTCATTTTAATCATCTTCTTGCAAATGTGAGTAGCCATCACATCTCTTCTCAGAGATAAGTTGCCACCATTCTAGCGAGTCTTTCACTCTGTATTTTTACAGTCTCTGTAAATTTCTTTCATTAATAGAAATCGTGTATTGCTGTATATATGTGTTTATGGTTTCATATATGATACATTTCTATTATATTATTGAATATCTACGATATCTCTATGCATTTCTTTATTATATCTCCGATCTCATTTCATGCCAAAAATAATCCGGATCAGTGGTATCAAAGCATGATGCTCTTGATCGTTTTTTCAGTGCATGTCCTCGACGAGGTCCGAGTATAACAAGTTGGGTCTCGAGCTTGTCTCTCTTGAAGACAATCGCTCTCACACACCCAAGAAAACCTCAATGGCGGAAGAAAAGAAAAACGACAGAGCAAACGATCCTATCAATTTGTTGCTTGAGCAAGCTCTAACGTGATAGAGGGATGAAATGATGGAGAATTTTGCCCACATCCTTAAATTCCTGCTGAAAGAATCAGGCGCATCTTCATCAAGCGACCACTTTGGAGGCACCTCGCCTTTCAAGGTACAAGTTAATTTTTATATTCCTGTATTTGAAGGACATATAGATGCAAAAGCCCTAGAAAAATGGTTAACTCTACTACAAGGTTATTTCTCTGTTCACAACTTTTCCGAAAAAGAAAACATCACCTTCGCACTCCTTAAAGCTCTCCCTCATGTCAAACATTGGTGGGAAACTTACTGGGAGAAAATTTCCACAGAGGAGTTTGGAATACATGGGGTCGATCCCACTTGGGATTTTTTTGTGGATGCGGTAAAGGAACAGTATTACCCTATTGGAAACTATGAGGACCCATACATGAGATGGACCACATTGCGGCAAGAGAGGGGCAAAGCAGTTCCGGAGTTCACCAATAATTTCCATACCTTGCGCACCAATTTGGGTATCAAAGACTCTGAGAGACATTTGGTTCTGAAATACCATGGGGCTCTACATAGATACATCCAGACTGAAATGGATTTTCTGGACATCTCATCACTCAGTGTTGCTTATCGATATGCTGTTAAAATTGAGCAGAAATTTAAGCACCAGAACAAATGGGAATTTGGGTCTGCAAATCTACAACAACCAAAGTATGACAAATACGACCCTAACAAACAGTCTCCCGAAAACCTTTCCAAGACACAGGAAAATAAGGGTCACGGGAAGACAAAGAAGGACACCAGAAAATGGTGTGATTTCCACAAAATCCCTTAGCACAACACCGATGAATGTCACTCAAAATAGTCATTGGTGATTGAGATCAAAGACAAGGAGCAAAACCCTGATTCTGAATATGATTATGAAAATACTGGTAAAGGAAAGATCATTGAAGTAGACCCCACTTCTATTGTCGCGACCGCAACAATTCAACCAGAAGATCCAATAGATCCTGAAGAGGGGGAACACCTTTTCCATTCATAGATGTGGGTGAAGGGGACCCCGCTGCATTTATTGTTGATAGTGGAAGCCAGAAAAACCTCATCTCAGCAGAGGTCGTCAAATGGTTGGGATTGTCGACAACACCACACTCGCAGCCATACAAAAGTGGGTGGCTTCGGCAAGGACGAGATCTCTGTGTCATCCAACAATGTTGATTGTCATACAACATCCAACCCTTCAAGGATGAGGTATTATGTGATGTTTCCCCATTGGATGTCTGTGATGTTCTCTTGGGCCAACCATATATGTGGAGACGCCATGCTATTTATGAGTCTCAACCCCGTAGTGTCATTGTTACTTTGGGGGGTCATCTCTACATAATACCAGAGGTAGTTCTGACTACTGTTCCACCTAAAAAGTATCGCAAGGTAGTATCTCATACTACAAAATTCAGCTTCTTCACAATATGTTCAAAAGGAGAACAAAAGGACACTGCAACCACTACAACCTTGCCCCAAGCACCTTCTATCCAACAGAAGCAGGTCGAAAAGGCTGCAGAAAAGTGAAAAGATTCCTTCTGCACATTGTCCTCTCATGTATCTTGACTTGTTGAACAACCTCAACCTCAACAGGTCCATGATAGATTTCCACAAACTGAGCAACATGATGTCTCCAGCAAGACAAGAAGCTCACCAAGATGCAGATTCAACAAACGTTTTTCCCTCTCCCTCGAGAACTCAATGCAATGGAGACCATTTCTTCCTAAGGAGGGGGGATTGATCCAAGTGGATATCAGTGGCCACCCACCTTTTTCAAATGGCTCAAAACAGTTTTCTAGCAATTTTGGCAATTTACTATTTTTAGTAGGCTTTAACTTCCGGGGCAATTTTGAGGGCCCAAATGAAGGATTTTTGAGATAGAGGTTCTCAATGATATTTGAAGGCATGATTGAGACCCCAAAATGAATCTCCTCGATGATACATTTCCAACGAGCTATCACATGCCTAAAATGGAGATCGTATGCAAAAGTTACGACCCCGAGAAGTTGATGTACTCACTTACCCAAACAGGGCCCACATGACTTTTGGCGCTTCATCTCCTAGGGTTAGGTTTTTGGATGTCTAGGGTTTTTAGCATTCCTTCTTATTGTAAAAATGCCTTCAGAGCCTCATTGTAATCATCTTCTTGTGAATGCGAGTAGTCATCACATCTCTTCTCAGAGTTAAGCTGCCACCATTCTAGAGAGTCTTTCACTCTATATTTTTACAATCTCTGTACATTTCTTTCATTAATAGAAATCGTGTATTACTGTATATCTGTGTTTATGGTTTCATATTTGATACATTTCTGTTATATTATTGAATATCTGCGATATCTCTGTGCATTTATTTATTATATCTCTGATCTCATTTCGTGCCGAAAATAATCTGGATCACCCCCTCTCAGTTGTCTTAGTAATTCCAACATATGTTTCTTGAAGTTCTTACAATTTTTGCAACCAATCGTCCTGAAGTTGTTTTTATTATTTTTCACTTCTGTGAATCAAACACAAGTTTGTGACCTTGGTCACACATTTGACTTACACTTATAATATTATGTTTCATATCTTCCACTAGTAGAACATTTTTTGACTTGGTATCCTTGTTTCTAACTATGCCTCTTCCAATGATTCTAGTTGAGTCATTGTTTTCAAATGAGACAGATCCATCTCTTTCCTTTCTCAATGTTAGAAACTTGTCCTCATCACCTGTCATGTTCTTTGAGCAGCCACTGTCAACATACCAACCATGTTTATTATGTTTATCTTGTAGAGAGAGTGTGCATTCTTCATTGTTATATTGATTCTTATTTCTTATCCATATTCTTTATTGAGGTTCATGTCTATGACTGTTGTTATTCTGTTGAGCTTCTCTAGGAGGGACTGTCATTCTACAATATTTGGCCATGTGTCCAAATTTTTTTCACTTGTAGCATTCCACTTCAGTGCTCAAGGATTCAAACCTTTTGTAGCTTCTTCTTTGTGTTTCACTAGATAACCATTTTGTGCATGGATTTCAAAGTTGTTTCTATTTATGTTGTTTTCTTTGCAATTTACAAATTTATGTCCAAAATTATTACATGCATAAGATAAACCAAAAAGAATAGTTTGATACATGGTAGTTGAATATCTTATGAAAGAATTCACTCTTCTAAATCCTTCTTCTTCTTGAGGCTTGCTTGTTTCTTACTGTCACTAATTCTGAATTCTAAATCTTTTGGGTGGAGTGTCCCTATGATCTTCTCTGTAAAACTTCTTGTCTCCTCTGACTATCTCTCCATATATTCTTGGACGTGTTTCTTGATATGTTTTTTTGGATCTTGATCCATTTTATGTTTGATTGTATCCAAGTCTGGACTTATCATGATTTGGACTTTGACTGCTAATAATATCTTCCAAAAAATTTTAGTTTTTCTACATGTTTTTCTTTTGAATATCTTTTCTCAATGTGACAATCTCTACTTCAAAATTTCCAATGATCCTATCTCCTTCTTCTAACCGTTCTTTAAGTGCTTCTTCAATTATTTTTTCTTCTTCAACTTGAATTTTTAATTTGGTGATCATCTGTTCTAGTTATTTAGAGTTGGAACTTTGATATTCCTCTTTTCTTTTTAGTTCTTCCTATAGTGACTTGTTTTTCTTATTTTCCATTTTTATAAATTCTATGGAACCCATAAATTATTCTCTACAGTCAACTTTTGCCTCTTCATATTATTCTTTGGTGCCTTCTTCATCAGAGTCTTTTACTATTCTTACGAGGAAAATCTCTCTATGGATAGGGGTAAACCAAAACAGACGGAAATGACTGCAGAAATCAACTCTAATATCAAGTATGCTATATAAAAAAATATGTTAGCAAGACAAGATAAAAGGCCTACCTCATCTAGACGTTCGATGAAGTCCATTGTTGAGCACTTGACTCAAATCAATACACTTGCAACTTGTCCTCAACAACCAAAAAACACAAGCATATGGTGATAATATATAATGTTAGCACATTCAATAGCATAATCCATCAACATTCATAACAAATACACCCATGGAATAACAATTCAAATATTTGCAAGATATTAATTGGACAATAAAAGAGTATTTCTATTAAAATGTAATCAACAGAAGTGAATGAATTACAAACTTTTGTGTCGGAATGGTTTGGAACTGAGAAACTAAGTTCCTTCCAGCTGGGCCTCCACCAATTCAATCCTCCACCAAAGGAAAGCTCATATGAGAGAGACAATGAGGTTCTCAAACAAGTAGGGAAGAGCTTGGGGGTTGAACAATGTGTTCAGACTTAAAAGGAAAAAGGGATGCAAACTTAATATGAAGTGAATAATTTCTCCAGAGTAACTTTTCTCTCAAAGTTGAATTCTTCTCCTCTTTTCCATAGCTCAGATTTGGCCCATTTGTAGCCTTCAAGTGGAACTGAAGGGTCTATTCGAAATGTTTCTAGCTTATGGAAGGTCAATGATCATGGATCTCATGACGTGACATGGAAACCCGATGCCATTTTTTAATTTTGGGCACAAATATCGATGGATGTGGGATGTAGTCGTGAAACCTATGTATACGCATGTTGTATTATAGGTAGGTCATATATATGTGGAAAAATAATTTTTTTAGCTCTGGGATTTGCAAAAAGGGACTTCAAGTCTGCATAGGGAAATGGAAAAAGGCCTTATGTGCATGTTTTCATAGGGTGAGGAAAATATTTATATAACAGATGCCCCCTAATGTGTGAGGTCAGAGGAGTATCTGTGATGGTAGAAATACATTATAAGACCCAGAAGTGGAGTAATGGGGACCCAACTAGAAGAACTAGTTTCTCATTACAATCTGTATTGACTTTTCACACATGGCTGCAAATTGAATCACATTGCAGATCAATGTGAAAATATACCAAACATTTGTCCATGGCCATGAATAGGAAATGAAAAGGTTGTCATAGTCATGAACAAGGCCTAATAAAATCAGTCTCAAGATCAATCTGAAGATATCTGTATACAATGGAGTACAATATGATCTTCCATGGTCACTTAAGTCACATAGGTACTAGTCCAATGAAAGGTAGAAACAGCTCAAGAAAGTTGCAACTATAAACTGATGTCTTCAAGTCTTCTACACAATCCTCCAAAGGAGCAAGTCTACATCGTGTGAATAAATGAGTTGGAGTCGAACAAAATGAGACTTCATTTGATTACCGATCATTGAGGTATATCGTTAACAAACGCGAGACAACCTACCAATAATTAAAGTAGGTATCAAGGAACCGAGTACACTCTTACAAGTGTGAATAGAGGTGTTGGTCTCAAACACTTGAAGAATCCATCGATCAAGAGACATTGATGTATTCCCAATTGTCGATGGTGAGAGAATCTATCACTAATGACTGCAATCCTCTAGCTACTCATAGGACTCTAGGTCTCCTCTCCTGAATAGATGAGTTGAAGTCGATGGAAGAAGACCCGTTGAAAGGAGATAATTAAGGAATCTCTCATCATTCAGCACGAGGTACAAAGAATGAGCTTGATGATTTGGAGGAAATCGGAGAAGAACATGTTCACGGACCAATGAACATGTGCATATTTCATGTGGGCCAGATGCAAGCGGTACATGAAAAACACCCTCTGAATAATATCCAATAAGGAACTTTTGAAAAAGGCGAGGAAACCACCAATAGGGATAATGGCATCCAAGAAACTGTACAAATCCCAATGTTTGAATAGATGTCTTGTCGTTGAACAAAATGGAAACCACCCAGTCAATGACCAATGATGAAATGTTGATTGTTGGGTTCAAGGTTACCTACCAGTGAGGAAAGTAGGACCAGGGTGCTCAAATAGGACTACAACTTCATGTGATTCTGAGACACACTGAGGGTATGGACGACATGCAAAGTCAAGAGTTCTAAGGAGTGGCCAACACAGGTTGATAGACATCCTTTGAACAAGAGAATGAGACATATGGAAGACTCTAGAAGCATAGACTCAATGATGAAACTTTGATATGCAGTAGGCATCAATCAAACTCTCCATAGGGACTGGAAGAGTAACCAGTCAAGGGAGTAAGTTGTTTGTAATGAGCTCAACTTCCTAAGGTCACGCTAAACCCAAAATTTGGATGACAAGTGGACTCAAAAATTTTGTGCTATGTTCAAAGGCGACACTATTGCTGCCAATATAAGATAATATTCCCTTCCTGCCTGTCTTTTTTTGTTTTTTCATAGTCAAATGAATGTTATGATACAAAGGAGGAAACGAGTGTCACATGTAAGAAAATCTAGTTCCAACAGTGGAACATACCTATTCTCAATGCAAGGAGGTGCATGTGGGAGATGGACACTTAGGGGAATGTTTCATCCTGGGTATAGGGTGTCAAGCTACAAAGGATATAAACAAGGCTCTGCTTGGTTGAGGTTGCAAACTGCTGAGGTGGATGGATTATAATACAAAAGTGAGAACCGACAATAGGCTCAATAATGCGAGAAAGGGCATGAAATGAAATTACAACTTAATGCCAATAAATGTCCTTTTTTTTAATATTAGTCTACTTGGTTTGAAAAAAGGATAAACTTGCACCAAATAGACGTCCTTTCAAATCCAATTTATGAGTTTGAAAGAGACAAGTTCACTTGGTAATATTCTCTCTTTTTGAAGATGAGTTGGAAAAGAGCTTAAATTAAACTCACAACCTTTCAAATCCAATTAACGAGTGTGAAAGACACAAATTCACTTAGCAATATTTTTTCTTTTTATACGAGTCAGAAAAGAGCTTAAATCAGACTCATTGGGGGGTTTCTAGGTAGCATGTTATGGGGGAGGCCAAGGCTCCCGTGTAGGATTTCTGTGAAAGGTTAGCATCTTACAAATAGTTGACACAAGCTTAGGAAAACCCAAAGCCCTCCAAGTCAAGGAGGATACAGTGCTAGCAGAGGTTACCTTCTCCATGATATATTAGAGAACGTCTCTTACCTAAAAAGGCATAGGAGGAGGAATTGGATACCCTGCAAGACCATCCCAGTCGAAGGTAACCTCTCCAATAATTGGAGGAATATTACTCAGGGAGAGTAAAACTCTCTCTTGTTCAGAAGGTGTAGTACTAGAAAAGATAATGACATAGTTGAAGGACACATCAACCTCAAAAAGAAGATTTGGATTGACCAGAGATTGCATCGGTACGACCACTTATTCAACTATTGGTTGAATAGGATGCATGAAAACAAGGCCAAGTGACACACCACCCTCAGAAATGGGAGTGGGGTCAGGTGATGATTGCACCGGCATGACTGTCATGTCAATCAAAGCAGAAATGTTGTGTAGGGAAACCAAAGATGACTCAGAACCCGAAGGGACCCTAGGTGAGGACCATGCTTCTGGTATCCCAACAGCATAAAGACACAAATGATTAAGGTGATCTCCTTCGCAAATCCTACAAAGGAACTCGGGATTATGTCTTACACATCTAGGATTCTCAATTGTATGAATTCCCCTAACTTCATTCACAATGGCTGGAGACATGCTTTCAGCGTGACTAGCAGAGGTTGGAGATGTGATATTAGTATGACTCATGGATACTAAAGTGATTCCCCTAGCATGAATTGTAGTGGTTGGTTTATGGTCTTCAACATGACTTGCAGAGGTTGATGACCAATATCCAGCATGACTAGCAGAGGTTGGTGATGGAATTATGGTATGGCTGGAAGTGATTGGACTGGTGGCGGTGGTTAGTTGTGGAATTTGAGACCAAGGTATCCAGAGAGATTGGTTTTGAGACATTGAAAGCTAAGAAGGATCCTAGTTTACACCTTGTCCTTGTCCAAAAAGGTAGTATCCTCCACCTAATTGATCCATAGAGGTTTGTACAAGCATCATCACTAAAGAAGATGTCTGTGAAGAGACAAATGCGTGATAAGGATTATTCAAGTGAGGATATGTGTTTCCCCCATGTGAAGGGGTTCCACGAATATGGTAGCTCGTACCATAAAATTAATTCCCTCTGTATGAAATACCAGAGGACATATGGAGAATTGTCATGGGAAAATTGTTCGTAGGAACTGGCATAGTGCACGAAGGATACACAGATAGGGTGTAATAAGTAGAATAACTACCCATTTGAGCATTGGCTCATGAAAAAGCATGGATAGGATTGGATTTGTAATACGGGAGATTCCAACCCCCCGCAGTGAGAGTTGGTTGAGGGACATGAATCCTATCAAATGAATATGTGGACAACGGAGTCATCGTGCCCCAGATCCAAAACTAGGATTCATATAAGAAGTCAAGGGAGAGGATGGAAAGGTTGAAGGCATGTTTGGCATATCAATAGGAAAATTATTAGAGACCCAAGTCATGGACTGAGTATCATAATTATACATACCATTATGAAAATCATACAGATTCATCCCCATTAAATGAGTGAATGTCATGGGGGAGGTAGCAATAAATGAGGGAGCCAAAGGAACTCCATTAATCATGATAATGACAACTCACATCATGGTATAAAATCCAAAGTTTGACTAATAATCAAAGAGCACACCCAAAATAATCAAACGACCAATATGCACAAAAACAGGATAAAGTGGCTGAAAGCAACCTCCCTCTCTAAAGTAGGTATGCCTCACCCAAGAGGGGCCTAAAATTACTTTGCTAAATATCATAGGTATCAGAAACAATTATAAGGGCCCTCATGGGCTTAACATCCAGTCGGTCAAATCCCCTTGGAGAGGTAATCCTCCATAAAGGATATGTGTTGTCTAACCCTTATTTGACCCAGGGTACCTGCAGAACAACCCCTGCAAGTAACCTATGTGGTACCTAAGTCAAGCAACTAAGAAACCATGATATAATCGATGCGCAAGGGAATAGACGTAAGTCAGGTCCACCATATGGGCAAGGTAACAAAGCTCAAAATATTGAAAGCATTGCCTCTCATAGAGGTAAGGGTACTAGAAAGATCCCCATATACGAATAGATCCCCATAAATATATCTGACACTAAGAAGGTATCGGGGGGATATCCCTTCAACCAACCTCATGCAGCCTCTTGCTTAACTCTGGAGTAAGCGGAGACTCATGATATTACCAATTATACAATGGATTTCTCCACTCCCTTAGTCAAACACATATGTTGATTTAATAGCCTTGGATATGTTTACTCACAAAATCCTATTCCAAGGCTCTAAATCCTAAGCTAGTTTGTGCACCCTAGAAAAATAAAATTGTCACTAATCAATTTTAAATTATAGTGTTACTTTTAGTCACCTTGCTTACTCAAAAAGGTGCATTCGTGAAACTAGTGATGTTATGACTTGGCAAGAAAAATAAATAAATATGAATTCAATGCAAATTCCTAACCTTAATTCCCAATAAATGATATGCTTTTCAAAATGCAATTCCCAATTCAATTATGAAATTCTAAAAAAAATGCAATCTTTCTTTACATGTACTAAGATCAATGATAAAGACTTAAAAGATCAAATTCCAACAATGTAAAATGCCTAATATTTTTGTATTTTCAATATAAAAGAATGAAAATGCAAGGATTGAACAACAACTTGACATAACAACTCTATTGTATGTAAATAGAGACAAACCAAGTAGAAAATCAAGAAGCAAAGACCCAACCCAAGATGCAAGGACAATCAAATGAAAAGGATGATGAGAAAGGCATCGCCCAAAATTCAACCAAAGAAAGGTTTCTCGTCATTCCACATACACTTAACAGTCATAACAGAGACCCAAGAAGACTCAGCAATCAAACCCACCCAACAACCATCAAACCTATAAAACAAGAAAGAAAGGGTGATGCACGTGATTTTTCAAGGGAAAAGCACGTATATACGCTTCTTGCGGAAAGACAACACACGTATGTACACGACTGTCAGGAAAAAACCCACGTATATGTTTCAAAACACAGTCAAGCTAAGGATAAGGATAAGAAACTCAGACTCAGAATGAACAAAGGTTGTCAAGGAGTCATACGACAAGAAACTCAATATAAACGAGAGCAATCTAATGAGAAAAACACTCCAAACCCTGAAAAAGAAGATTATATCCCCACTATGGTCTCCAATTATGTTACAAGGAAAATCTCTCTATGGCTAGGAGTAAACCACAACAGATGAAAAATGACTGCAGAAATCAACTCTAATCTCAAGTATGCTATATAAACAAATATGCTAGCAAGACAAGATAAAAGGCCTACCTCGTCTAGACGTTCGATGAAGTCCATCGTTGAACACTTGACTCAAAGAAATACACCTGCAACTTGTCCTCAACAACCAAGAAATGAAATCATATGGTGATAATATACAATTTTAGCACATTCAATAGCACAATCCATCAACAGTCATAACAAATATTCTCATGGAATAAGAATTCTAATATTTGCAAGATATTACTTGGATGAGAAAAGAGTATTTCTATTAAAATGTAATCATCAAAAGTGAATGAATTACAAACTTCCATGTTGGCACGGTTTGCAACTAATAAACTAAGTTCCTTCTAGCTGGGCCTCCACCACTTCAATCCTCTACCAAAGGCAAGATCATATAAGAGAGATAATTAGGTTCTCAAAAAAGTAGGGAAGAGCTTGGGAGTTGAACAATGTATTCAGACTTAAAAGGACAAAGGGGTGCAGAATCAATATTAAGTGAATAATTTCTCTAGAGTAATTTTGCTCTCAAATTTGAATTCTTCTCCTATTTTCCATAGCTTGGATTTGTCCCATTTGTAGCCTTCAAGTGGAACTGAAGGGTCAAGTCGAAACATTTCCAACATATGTAAGGTTAAGGATCATGGATCTCATGACGTGACATGAAAGCCCGAAACCATTTTTTAATTTTGGGCACACATCCCAATGTACATGGGTTGTAATGGTGCAACCTGTGTATACACATGTTATATTATAGGTAGGGCGCATATATGTGGAATATTACTATTTTTAGCACTGTGATTTGCAAAAAGGGACTTCAAGTCTGGATAGGGAAATGGAAAAGGGCCTTATGTGCAAGTTTTCATAGGGTGGGGAAAATATTGCTATAAAAACTACCATGAATAGAACCCTTTCTATCTCACTTCCACTATCTTCAGCTTCGTTTGATGAGGTGCTATCTTCATTTTTGCAGAATTTTTTCTTGAAGAAATTATTTTTGGTTTTCTTTCCTTTGTAAATTTATTTTCTATTTGAATCATCCTCTTCATTTATTTTATTTTTCTTATGGGGAAATTTGTTAGCAAAATTACCAATAACATCACAATTAAAAAAAATAAATGGAAGCTTACCTTTATATTTTTCGTCGGTTCACTCTTTCAGTCTTCTAACAAAGTTGGGTACTTCTTCATCGTCTTTTGAGATGTCATTGTTGTTGTTATTTTCTTTTTCCTTTTTCTTTCCCTTTTTATTTCCCTTTTTCTTTGACTTCTTCGATGCTTTGAATGTTTCTTCTTTTGTAACTGGATTCTCCTATTCAGTTCTCATTTCATAGGATGTGAAAATTCTATGTAGTTCATACATTCTTATTGAATCCATATATGTTCTTTCTTCTAGTGTTGAGATCTTAGGATCAAATCTCATTGGAAGATATCTTAGTACCTTTTGAACAATTATAGATTCATCAACTTCTTCTCCCAATCCTCTGATTGCATTCATTATTCCATCAACTCGTAAGAAGTAAGTTTCAATATCCTCATCTTCCTTCATATTTAGTTGTTCAAATTGACCTCCATAAGTTTGAAGCTTTGCTACCTTGACTTTTGCATCTCCTTCATAAACATTATGAAGTTTGTCCCAAATTTCCTTTGCGGAGTTGCAATGTGTAACTTTGACATATACTGAATCCCCAAGACCATTCAAAAGTTCATTTTTGGCTTTTGAATTATTTATATTGATTTTACTTTTGTTTTCATTTGTTGGCGAAACTGTTGGTTCTTTATATCCATCTATAATTGATTGTCAAATCTCAAATCTTTGTACTTGTACATATGTTTTCATCCTTCTCCTCCAGAATGCATGGTTTTGTCCATCAAACTGTGGTATTCCATTTTTATACATATTTTTTCTCTCCATGATCTACCTTTCAGTGGTTAAACTTATTTTTGGAGGAACCTGCTCTGATACCAATTGTTGGATTACTGAGAGAGGGGGTGAATCAATAATAGATATTTTTAATACTTTTAACCACAATATGTAAGTGTTATTTATATTTATGTTCAATATATCATTTTCATTCAAAAAGTGCAGAGTAAATAAACCATGAACAATTAGCAATCATATACATACACAGTACACCAATATTTTACATAGAAACCTAATGTGGGAGAAAAACAAAGAATGAATTTTCTTATATATATTTAAGAATTGCATTCATTGGAAGCACCAACTTCCTTTGTTCTCCAAATAAAACTGGAAGGAGGCTCCAACCCCCTATATTTTCAAGATACAACCTGAGGGAAGCTCCAACTCCCCAATTCTCCAGCTACAACCAGAAGGAAGATATAACCCACTATGTTCTTTGGCTACAACCACCTATCCTTGCCCTGTCTTGTCTCCCTAAAATATAAGTTTAAAATGATGAAACCACTATCACATTGTCACTGTGATATATACCACTATAAACTTGTACCAAATTGTAACAAACTTGTTCCACTGACCTATAACCAAACTATACTCATCATGTACCATCAAAACCCAACAGGTATGTAACATGTATATGCTACATCTCGTGTATGTATGTGCCCTATCTATAATGCAACCTATGTATGTACATGGCATGTCTATATTGCAGCCTATGTACACCTTCAATAAGATAGGGTTTTCACCTTTTCTGAAACTTCATACACTTTTATTCCTCTATCACATCAACATGCAACCTATCATTGTATCTTATATGTAGTTGTTCCTTGTTCATACATCCCCTAACCAAGTGCATCTATGTCTCTCTAGTAATGTTCCATACACGTGTGTACAATCATGAGCAAGTGTAATAATACTCACATGGACTAGACATCAAACCCTTACTGATATGCAACCTCGCACCATACAAACAACTTCACCACCACTTCACAACCAAAACCCTCAACCATGTACCAAGAAATACAAACTATGCCTCAACACTTGAACCAACAAGACGAACCAATGAATAATACCAACATACCACTACTGTATTTTTGTAGATCTATATCATACCATAAGTGGCATACAACCAACACCCTCTCTAGGGAAAAACCTCAAAATCCCATAACCATATATCATGGAGACAACAATATCCAACTACACATAATAATATGACATACCTTTTGACTATGTAGGTAGATTTGTTGTACCCGATCACTATAGACCTTCTTGGGAGCTTGCTTTCATACTCTGAGAACCTGGCACCCTCAAAAACTCAAGATTTCATGGATTTTCCCACATGTACAGGCCCTATTATACTGCCATCCCATGTATGTACATAGCCTTCTCCACTATAGCCCGCATACACCTTAAAAACTAGGGTTTTTTCAATAATTTTTCCATTCTGAAACTTTCACTGTCAACCCTTCGTGCTACCTCATACTTGCGTAACTTTAGATGTATCAATGAGTACCTGCAATAAACTTTACACAATAATAGATATTCAATGTTCTCAATAGGTGATAATAAGAAAGCCTTTCTCTCTTATTTATACATCCATGTAGCTTCCTCGAGGGGTTACCTTCTAACCAACTTAACCCAACTTCCTTATTTTTAGGGCTAACCCACTTCTAACCACTTATCCACTTATAACCATTTTATCCATAAATAGTAAACTCTCCACTTCTAGTTGCAACTAATTTATTTTTAATTAATTTATTATTGAAACAACTTAACCCATAAGTAATTCCTAGTTTCACCCATTATGACTAATCAAATTCTTCTAGGAGATTCTAGAATAATTTGACTTATTTGACCTTCTAGTGGCATCTAAATAACTCAAGAGGGTTCTCCAACTTCACAAGGCCATAACTCTTTAACCGTGAGGAGTTGTGTGACATTCCACATATCAACGGAAATGGTATGACATGTACTATCCATGTAGAATAGTCTTACCTGCAAATATACTAATCTTCATACCATTATACATAAAAAAAAAGTTAAGTCCCTTAACCATACTATTGGAGCTACTGGAATTTACTACTAGACTTGCTTCAAGGGTTGACATCAATGAAAACCAACCCAATTAATCAACATCCATCATAGTAGAAATAAAGATTATGTCACATTCAAAGTAAAAGAAGATGGTACATTCGCACAAGAGAATTTTTAAAGAGTAATACTTATAAATCTCAAAGGAATATTATGATAGACTGATTTCAAATACTTTATACTCAAAACTCATAGTTATAAAACACAAACAAAATTGATCTTGAATTAGTTCTCTAGGATTTCTCAAAAATAATAATGTCTATTACAATGCATGAAATTTATGTGTTTGTCCAACGGACTAGGATTGGGGCTCCCGTTGGCCATAAATAAAACTTGTACAAGAAAGCATGAAGTAGAAAAGGAGCATGGGGGGATCTTGGACAACGAACTCTAGAAAGGAAGACAAAGAGGAAGCTTATCAAAATTCGGTTATACTTTTCTAGTTAAAGAAGAAGAATAACTAGATGAAAAAATAATAAGGGAAGCAAAATGTGATTAGCATAGACTTACTTTGATAGAATATCTCATTTTCATATTCTTGTTGTTGTTTCTTTTGTACCCTTTATTGTTGTGGTTATATTTCTAGTTCTAAATGCTTCTGCTGGTATTTCATAAATCTTGGAAATTGAGTTGTTTAACCGTTCTTGAATATAATCCCTTAATGGGGCAATGATCACCTCTTGTTTTACTTTAATATTAAACAACTCATGTTCAATTTATCTATCTATGATCAATAGATAAATTTTTCAAAGTATTCTCAATATCTTCATTTTTATTGGTATACTCAACAAGCCAATTGTCAATATCATCATGTGTGAACTCAATCATGGTATCAAACTTTTCAACTAATGCCTTTTTTAATTCTTCAATTTGTCCTTCAAATTGTTGTCGAGTCATGAGCATTGAATTTGAGATAAACTTAGTGTTCAAGACTTCAATAGTGGTACCAACGATATCTACATTAAGAATTTTTTAGTATGCTTTTGTCTTCCTTCTTGACAAATCACTCAATTGAGTTAACAATCCCTTCAATAAATTGATTATTTCAATCCATCAAGCCTTTAGTTGCTTGATGCATCTCGAGGAAGGTAAATCTTCTTGCTTTCTCATCTACTTCGTCATTGTCAAAACCTTTACCACAAACATCACAACTCCATCTGTATAAAAACCCTCATTATTTTTCAGATCTATATTCAAATATTCTTTGTTGTTATGAATTATGAGGTCTATAGAGGAAAAGCTTTTTGCTAAATCCCATAACTTTAAAATCAAATACATACTTTTATTTATGTTCTCCTCGAAAAAATGTCGAGTGGCAATAATCAAGATTGAAATTCCTTTAACTCTAGCACTTGACTCTGGGGTTTCTTGAAAAAGATTCTCGACATGAATCATGGCAATGGGGGTAGCTAGAATTGTTGGATCATGTTGTCATTCATGCCAATGGTTTGATTGATTGATGTCATTGATTGATGTCAAGTAATTGATTGATGTCAAAGGATTGATTGATTGATGATTGATGTAATATAATATGTATTTTCCTTGATGAGAATGCATAGATGAAGATGGATCAATGAGTTGTCATTGATATAATGAAGATGGATCAATGTGGTTTCATTGGTATATGATGCATTGTTGGAAAAATGTATATATGACTCATTATTTTCTTATCATGATTGATAATGTGCACAAATGGATGAACTCCAAAGTGGTCCCCTTATGGTGAAAGCCCTCAGGGGAAGACGCTTTGCGGATTGAGTTATCCTAGAATAATGGTTGGAGGACCCATGCTCTCATTATTTTATTATCATGATTGATAAGGTGCACAAATGGATGAACTCCAAAGTGTTCCCCTTATGGTGAAATCCCTCACGGGAAGACGCTTTGCAGATTGAGTTATCCTAGAAGAATGGTTGGAGGACCCATGCTTGTATGTGGAATAAAGAGATGAAGATCAAGGAAATTGTTGGTGAAAATACCCTAGATGTATATTTATTTTCATGCCATTTCCGGTGGTATGTAGAACGTCACATAACTCCTCACGGTTAGAGAGTTATGGCCATGAGAAGTTGGAGACCTCGGGTTTGGGTAATGGACCCAAGTTTGTTTGATGGGTAATGGTATGAGTTATGATATATTTTCATACAATAATATTCTATATGGATAGTATATGTCATGCCATTTCTGGTGGTATGTGGAATGTCACATAACTCCTCATGGTTTGAGAGTTATGGCCTTACGAAGTTGGAGGACCCTCACATGTCATCTAGAAGCCCCAAAAGGTCAAAGTAGTCAAAGTGGTTTAAGGGTTTTTAAAAGGTAAATAAT
>ML780231.1:835089-854092 GCA_009831015.1 Picea engelmannii
GAGGAAAGGTGAAGAAAAGAAGGTCGAAATGCAAGGAAGGATAAATTATTTTGATGGTTCTTTCTAAGGTATGTTATTTACAGGTCATCTCACCATTTTCACTATAATTTTTTTTCTATAATTATTCAGACTGAGAAATTGTTATTCCATTCAGAAAACATATCCAAGTATCCGTGGGAAAAAATTCATCTTGTGGTTCGTTGTATTTTTGGAGTTACACTCCGTGGAAAATAGGGTTTGTGGCTAGTCCTGAAACTAGTCAAAAACAGGTGTTTCGGGTAAAAATGTCATAACTTCTTCATAACAGATCCAAATTCATTGAGACAAAATGTTTTGGTTAGGGTACAATATGTAGTATGTCTTTTAATAGTTTTTATCAATTCAATGAATATTTTATACGAGCCACTCTCTACAAGGTCGCTCTCTAGAATAAGCCAGAATTCAGCAAGGTTTGCCATTTTTGCTATAATGCCTTTTCTGAGAGGTTTCAAGTAGTGCCACCTGGAGGAATTTCATAAAAAAAACTGAATAACATTGTGTATCATTTTCATATCTTTATTCATTACAGGTACAAAGTTATGATTATTTCAAGTTGGGGTTGTTGACTAATCCAAAACTAGTCATGGTTGAGACAAGCAATTGATGAATTGGCACATACATGAGGTGTATAGTTGATGATGTTGGTACATATTGATGAGTCATTTATTATTATTATTTGATACATGACTGGTATATACTTGGTACATGGTTGGATGCACTTTTTTATGGTACAGGTTGATTACAGGTTGTTTGGCACAGGTTGGTGCATGGTTGATGCACTTGTTTATGTTGACAAATTGATATCTGTTGAGGATTGTTGTCTCATCTCAGTTGGTGTTGAGAATATAATCTGAGTCTTGCATATATATCTGGTTCTCTTGTATAGTTGTACTCTATTAAGTTGTTGTTGAAAAACCCTCGGATTGAAGTCCATAATAAAAAGAAAAATTGTATATACATCTTGTGTTCTTTGTGTTCCTTGTGGAGATGATTTGTTGATGATATGTTGCTGATATGTATTCACATCTAACTGATTATAAATGATAGCAATGAGTAATGAGAAAATGTTGAATGTTAACTAAGGAGTTTTTGTGTAAGAGGGAAGTTTTGGGAAAAAGATCCCCACACTCATTCACCCCCCCCTATAAGTGTGGTAGGTGTGTCCAACAAGAATAGGTGGATTCATGATAGCTTCTTCCAATTCCTTTATATTCTCTTTCAAATGAGCATTTTCTTCCTACATATTAACAATTGAAAAATCAAGTGTGTCCTCTGTAACTTTGTGAATGGATAACAATCTAGAAGGAAACATGTTTCGTGTAACAATAGTAGACCGCAAATTTCCATTACTACTCTTCATGGTTCTTTCAAAGACCAATTTCTTAGAATCTTTGTCAAATGAGGAATTTTGTACAACAAAAGTCTCTTCATCAAAAAATATCTCATCCTAGATAGCAAGTGAAGAAAAATGCGGTACATTTTCTGCAATAGGTTCTTCATATGGGAAGGTGATATTCTCGATATCCACATCCAGGTCCATATTATTCAATAATAAATCATGTTCAGGTGCATGCATTTATCCTCCTTCCTGCTATGAATTAATTTTTTTTATTTTAACCTTTAACTTGTGGGGGTTCTCTAAGTTCCCCCGAGGAGGGATTCTTTCTTCATTATCCCCTGAATTATTACTCTGTATTTTCCTTTGTTGTCATGTCCTGGGCTGAGTGTTTATCTTGGGTAAAACACTTCTTCGAGAAATGATCGGTAATAGAGAACTCTTTTCATTAGAGGGTTAACATCTGTCCTTATGGGGTTTTGATGTGCTTATAATAGTCTCTATATCACCAGGATTCTTGTCAACTTCTTGAACATTAGGGTTATGACTATCACCCCCTTCTTATCCATATACAAGAGTGTTGATGAGTGAGGGGATAAGCCCAACTACAATTACATGACTGTAAAAAAGGTGATCAGGGTCAAACCCTTTTATTTCCTATGCATATCTCAAGTTGGAATGGTTGAATAGGAAGCATATTTATCAATCTTGGAAATTTATCTGAGAACAATTTTACGAACTTTCCAAGGAAGAGGTATGAATTGATTTTTTCTTTTCTCAGAAAAGGTGTGAAACCAGAATTTGTATTGTCTAGCTATTTCAATAATAAACAAGTTATCAAATACATAATATGGAAGAAAAATGATTTTTCCGTTAGAACAAAAAACCCTAGTGATATTGTAATCATCCATTTTTTCAAGAATTCCTTTCCCATTCAAAAACGATGGAGCCTCCAGTGAGAGTCAGAAAGTATCTTCCCCAGATAATAAATTCTTAAATTTAGAAAAAAAACCATTATATACTTCATACAAATGGTGTCCAACCTTCTTCTTCCACAAATCTTGATACCACATGGTCACAGGGTCCACCTTTGCATTTACCCTTCTCGCAATATTTAAACCCTTAAAAATATTACAATAGGTGATAGAAAATACCAAATAAGAAGACATATAAAATTTATTCTCAGTATTGAATTTTATTAGTTGTGTAGTAATCTCATTTGAAATACGATTGTGTTTTCATGAACCATGAAATGTAATATATACAATGCCAATCGAGGAATGGTTTCTATAGGGTCTTTGCCAACAATTTGATCAAGTAACTAGACAATTTATCTATATAGAGTTTTCAAAGAACTTACTTGAATCCTGGATATGTCTTCTGGCATTGATGCGGGATCCTATAAATACTCTTGAAGAAGTTTGATTCCATTACTTTTTCTTTTTAGAAAATTCTTGCCTTCTTCCCCTTCGTAAACCAGGTTTGGCTCTGACAATTTCAACATCTTATTAAATATTGAAGGCGCCAAGGAAACAAGAGAATTGCTTTGTAATGGGATGGCCCTTCTATCCTGGATGAATTTGTCGATGCACCAGGAGACGATATATTTGCATTCAAAGACCTCTAGGATGCAACCTGTGAGAACTATTCCTAAAGTCCACACCTTTTAATTTTGTTTATCCAACAAATTTGATTAGTATCAATATGACTGGGACCAATGATAGTTCTGATCTTCTTTGGAAAAGAGGTTCAAGGTATCTACATATGACTATTGTTTTCTCATGACTAACTTCGTTGAGTTGGCGAGATTTTCTTGTAATATTACTTTTCACAGTAAAATGATTTTTAAGTTAGATTTATTTCAAAGAAAGCATTAACTCGAAATAAATGTGATTTTCCTCGATATAAACATTATTAATTAACAATCTTTTCAAAAATGAATTTATTAGTTGGGTCTGTAAGAATAACAGTAAATGTGACTCGAGAAAAGTGAAAGAGTAAGATATGTGATGATGAAGAGTCGGAGTGAGTGATCAAAATGGAAGAGAAAGTATGTGAGTCCGAAATTTTGAAATAGATGAAATAGTTAAGTATTGAGATACGTCGGGAAGGCTATAAGAGGAGTGAAAGTATAACATGTAATTCTGCAAGTCTGTGATACAAAAATAAACTAAGTGTTGGCGAGGACTGATGTATTGTTAAATGGAACATAACACAAGTCCGAGATTTCATGATTCCGCCAACCCACAAACATGGTGAAAATTACAAAGTGTGGTAATATTGATACAACAAGAAAGGGAAAAGGGGATATGGAATATTAGGGAAATAAATTTATAGAGGGGGAAAATAAAAGGTAAGAAAAGAAAAGTGAAGAGAGAAAGAAAAGGGAAGAACAAATGGGACTCAACACCTTATTAATATTGGCCTTTATTACATGGAAAATATATTATTCTACCTATGTGAGGGGTTAGGGCAGTTAGGTCCCTAACATGACCTCCCCCTTAAAAAAAACCTTGTCCTCAAGGATTGAGATGAGGAAATTGTTGCAGAATAGTACCTTCCTCTCAGGCGGCATCGATTGGAGTTGTATCTTTCCACTGTACTAAAAATTCCTTGATGGTGCGATGACAGAGACGATGTTCACGCTGGTCCAAGACTGGTTGTGGTTGCAGCCACATGGATCCTTCTTCATCCAAATTAGGGAGAATGGTTTGAGTTTGTAACTTAGTTCCAATCACTTTATTTAAGCATGAGACCTAAAAAATAGGATGGAGCTCAGAATGATTGGGAAAATCTAACTGGTAGGCAATCGGTCCCATGCGCTTGAGAATGGTATAAGGAACATAACATTTAGCCGCAAGTTTCTGAGAATTTTCATCCTTGAGTGAAGTATGTTGATAAGGTTGCAATTGAAGAAACACTTGGTCCCATTCAACAAATTGACATTCATAATGACCTTGATCTTCTTATTTCTTCATGTGATTTCAAACCATTACCAAATCCTATTTGAGGGTATGAAGAATAGCCTCTCGAATTGTAAGAGTTTGGTAAACTTCTTGAACCTTTGAGACACTTGGTATGTATGAGATAATTGAAGGTGTCTTTTTTCGATATACTACTTCAAAAGGAATCATGCAAGTATCTATATGGTAATGTTTTTTATACCACCATTCAGCTAGGGGTAACCACTGAACCCACTGATTTTTCTTGTCAGATGCAAAACACAACAAATATGTTTCCAAACAGTTGTTGACAAATTTCGTTTCACCATGATTCTGGGGATGATAGGAAGTGCTGAGATGAAATTGTGTTCTCTGGAGCCTGAATAATTCTTGCCAAAAATTGATGGTGAAAGTGGGATCTTTGTCAAAGACAATAGAATGATCTTTGTTAGAGATAATAGAATGAGGCATGTCGTGAAGCTTGAAAATATGATCCATGAAAATTTGGTCCACTGTGGATGCAGTGAATGGGTGTTGAAGAGAAAAAAAATGAGCATATTTGGAAAGATGATCAACTACCACCATGATGACTGGATTATTACCCAATTTAGGTAACTCACAATGAAATCCATAGAAATGTCCCTCTAAATATCTAGTGGAATCAGAAGTGGTTGTAGTATGCTCGGAGCTTTGATAGCTTCTCCCTTGTTGCATTGACACACATCACATTCAACCACAAAGGTATGGACATTATATTTCATACCATCCCAGAAAAAAGAACGTTTAACCCTTTCATAGGTTTGGTAAACCTTGAATGCCTCATTGTGGGTGAAGCATAAAGCTCAAAAAGCACTGTGGATTTAAGTTGTGACTGGTTGCTTAAACACAGACGGACTTTGTAGCAAAGCTCTTCATTGTGGCAAGAGTACACTGGAGAAACTGGAGAATTGTCTTGCAATTGTTTGATCAGTCGAGAAACTTTGGGGTCTTGCAACCATTCCTGGAAAATAACTTGGAGCCAATCTAGTATAATGAATGAGAGGGAAAAAAGGGACCCTTCTTATTCATACTTTCTGGAAAGAGTGTCAGCCACCACATTTTATCTTCCCTTCTTATAAATGATCTCATAATCATAGACAAATAGCTTGGTCACCCATTTTTGTTACTCCTTGGATGAAATTCATTGTTCCAAAAAATACTTGAGGCTCTTATGGTCTGTTTTAATTTGGAAGTGTTGCCCCAATAAATAAGGTTGCTAGAGATACACAACATTCAGAATAGCCAACATTTCCTTTTCATAGATTGATTGGCCGACAATTCACTCTGAAAGTTGTTTTCTAGTGAAGAACAAAGGCTTGCCATCTTGCATGAGGTCTGCTCCAATGCCTTTCCCGGAAGCATCACATTCCAAGATAAAAGTTGTTGTGAAGTAGAGAATGGCCCACATAGGATTTGTGGACATATCCTCTTTCAATTATTGGAAGGATTGATCAACTGTTGGAGTCCAAATGAAAGCATTCTTTTTAAGGAGAGCAATAACAGGCGCTACAATTTTTCCATAATTTTTAACAAACATGCGATAATAGCTCGTTAAACCCAGAAAAACATGCAAGATCTTGAGAGTTTTGGGGAGATGCCAATATTGCATAGCTTAAATTTTCTTAGGATCCACCCATACACCATCCTTACCAACAATATGACCCAAGTACTCCACTTCCGAAGCTCCAAAGGAAAAGTTTGATTTCTTGAGAAAACGTTGGTGCTGAGAGAGTAGACTAAGAACTTGATCTACATGGGTAAGGTATTTTTTCCAGGCTTCATTATGTATGAGAATATCATCAAAGAAAACTAGGAAAAAATGATGGAGAAAAGGACAGACAACATGATTCATAAGACTTTGGAAAGTGGAGGGATCATTACACAGGTCAAAGGGCATGACCAAGAAATCATAGTGACCCTCATGAATTTGAAATTCATCCTTACGGATGTCTTCCTCTTGCATATGTATCTAGTGGTATCCAGAATGGAGATAAAGTTTATTAAAGTACTGAGCACCACTCAATTCATCCAAGAGATCATCAATGACAAGAATGGGAAATTTGTCTTTGATGGTGAGTTTGTTGAAGGCCCAAAAGTATAGACACATGCGCCAAGTACCTTATTTATTGAGTACCATGACCACAAGAGAAGAATAGGGGTTGGTACTAGGATGTATAACACTTGCGGTGAGGAACTCTTGAACAATTTTCTCAATTTCATTTTTTGGGAAAAGGGATGATGATAAGGGAGGACATTGGGAGGAATATTGTCTGGGATGATAGCAATGTAATGATAATGAACACCACGAGAAGGAGGAAGTCCATGGGGGGTGGAAAAAACATCTTGGTGTTTGGAGATGATATATTGGAGGTCAAGATGCACCAAGGGTGTCTCAATTGCTTGAATAGAATGGAGTTGGGAAATAATACTTGAATGGCCATTTTTTAGGAACTTTTCCATTCAATCAGAACTGATGATCTCAAGGGAGACTATTGTGATGCCTTAGAACTTATATTATTGGCCCAATTGTTGGAATTGCATGGTTAATTCCTTAAACTACATTAGGATGGGACCAATAGTGTGTAACCATTCCACACCGAGAAAAAAATCACAACCACCCATGTCAATAGAAAACATATGTGATTTCAGGTTGTACTGCCACACACATTTTCACAATGCCCCCCACATTTCATGGGACCTCCATTGGAAATCATGATTTGAAATTTGTTGAATGCATGGATATAACAATTGGTTTCTTGGGAAATGTGAATATGAATAAAATTATGAGTGTTTCCACTGTCAATTAAGATGACGACCTTCAAATTATTCATGTATCCAATTAGCTTGAGGGTTTGGGGAGCAGACAAACTAGTGAGAGAATTCAATGAAATGATCAGTTCTACTTCTAGGGGTTAGAGGGAGGAGAAATATCAGTTGGATTGGGTAACTCTTCCATAGGGGTATCGACCTCTTATTTAGAAACATCCTTATAGATGGACATAAACAACTTTATTTCCTTACAATTGTGCCCCATAAAATATTTTCCAGTTGGCATTCTACCATTTCATCCCTAGTTAATTTATAGATTTTGAGAGGAGTGGGAGGAGGGGAAGGATTGTTAGGTCGAGTGTGAGAAATAAACGAAGTTTTTTGGTTCTAGTAAAATGCAATTTGTTGTTCTTCCTTGGCACATTAAGTAGATTCTAACCAAGTCTAAGGGTGATCCATGAGGACCTAGGTGCGAATTTCATCTTTGAGGCCACTGATAAAACATTCCTGGAAAAAGGCATCGGAAATTCCCTCCATTCCGAAAGACAAATGTTAAAAGGAAGAGATAAAGTCTTCCACTATGCCATATTATTTCAACTTGGTAAAAAGACCGAGATAGTGTGTGTCAGTGTTAAAGTGTTCATATAGCTCTGCAACAAACTGTGTCCAAGCAGCATACCCTTGGCGTGTATTTCTATGTCATTTCCACCATTTCCATTGTTCTATATCCAAATAGAGGACACCATAACGAAGTTTGGCCAAATCTTCAATAATTCCATGCAATGAGAAATAATGTTCCATTTGAGTGAGCCCACCTATGGGATCTGAGCCAAGAAATTTGTTCACCTCAAATCGGGGAAGACGAGTGTCACAAGGAAGGGATTTGGAATGAAAGGCCATATTATGGGAAGAGTTCTCACCTTCAAAGTGTGAATTTTGTTCAAGGTGTTAGCACTGAGAGTCACCCTCATATTGTGGGAGGATAAGCCCAGTACCCATCCGATTGTTTGGTGGATGTTGGTTTTATATGAGTGGAGGTCAATGGACAAAACTCAAGATATGAATGATGTTCAACATAGAACTAGACAAGAAATGCATAGGGAAGTGAGGGCCACATTAACTTCAGTCAGTGAATTGATTTTAATTGTGAGAAGAGGGAAGACTTAGTGAGAAAGGTGAACAAGACTTTTATGGGCATTAGGCTTTCAAGAAGCTTGGAGAAAAAAAAATCAGACTCAATATCACTCTTGAGATGATCCAGATTTTATGAGTAGAACAAAATGAATACAAATTATTAACATGTGCTTAACACGAAATAATAGAGATACAGTAAAACTGGTTTTCTATTCAATAACAAAATAAGCTGAAACTATAAAATGCAGCAGAAACAAGCTTGTTGGAATGGTGGTGGCTTATCTCTGAGAAGAGATGTGATGGCAGCGCGCATTCGAAAGAAGAAGGTTACAATGAGGCTCTGAAGGCCTTTTTACAATAAGAAAGAATGCCAAAAACCCTATACATCCAAAAACCTAACCCTAGGAGATGAAGCGCCAAAATTCATGTGTGCCCCATTTGGGTAAGTTAGTACATCAACTTCCCATGGTCGTAACTTTTGCATACGATCTCCGTTTTAGGCGTGTGATAGCCCGTTGTAAAGGTATCATTGAGGAGATTAATTTTGGGGGCTCAATCATGCCTTTGGCTATCTTTTAGGATATTGATCCTGAAAAACCTTCATTTAGGCCCTCAAAATGGCCCCGGAAGTTAAAACTGCTAAAAATAGTAAATTGCCAAAATTGTCAGAAAATTGTTTTGAGCCAATTGGAAAAGGTGGGTGGCCACTGATATCCATATGGATCAATCCTCCCTCCTTAGGAAGAAATGGTCTCCATTTCGTTGAGATCCTCCATCATATGAGGAAATTTCTGTTGAATTTGGCCCTGGGTGAGCCACTTGCCTTGGTGCAGGAGTTGCCCTGCTTTGACGACTCGATAAAGATGGATCCTTTGTTGTCAAGTGCCCTTGATCTATCTGTCCACAATCTGATCATTGGATTCCTATTGTAGGTAGTCAGGGTTGAGCTCTATTGGTGTCAGTTGTTCTGCTACTTCTGAGGTGTCCAATAATGGTGGGAAATAAGGGCGAAGGAGATCCACGTTGAACACTGGGTGCAGAGCAAGGAAAGGAGGAATGTTGAGCTCAAAAGAATTATCCCCCACAACCTTGGTGATATTTTACAACCCATAATGGAGTGGGCGAAGCTTTAGATGGGGTCCTATAAGGCGTTCTTTCTGCAAGTGCAACCAAACTTTGTCGCCCACCTGAAACTTATGCGGAACCTGATGTTGATCATGGCATTGTTTATACTTGTCATTGGACTTCTGTAGGATATCTTGAACCTCTTGGTGGATGTGCTAGATCTACTCAATGAACTAGGTGGCTTTGTCAGCTTCAGTTGGAGCAGGAGATGAGTCGGTCGAGGTGACCGCAAGGGGAAGTGCAACATCTATGGGTCCCAATGGTTGGAATCCCAACCCCACTTGAAAGGGGTTGTGGTCAGTTGAGCTATGCAGGGCTTGGTTGTAGCTATGCTGGACATAGGAAAGGCTCTCATCCCATGTGTGAGGGTGCTTTGAATTATACATGCAAAGGATATGCACAATCATTTGATTTAAAACCTCATTTTGGCCATCTGTCTGGGGGTGGAAGGCGGTGGATTTGGTGAGCTTGGTGTCTAGCAGTGACCAGAGGCTTGATCAGAATGTGATGAGAAATTGACTATCCCGATCTGAGACAATGGTTTGTGGGATTCCAAAATGTACCCAGACTCATTCAAAGAAGAGCTTGGCAGTGGCCTCTACTATGATGCTCTTCTTGCATGCAACCAGAATCGCCATCTTAGAAAAGAAATCAACAAACACAAAAACAAAGTCATTTCCCCGCTTGGTGGATGGGAGGCCCTACATGTAGTCCATTGAGATGGATTCCCATGGCCTGTCAGGAGTAGGAAGAGGGGTGTACAGGCCCTGTTTCTTAGTGGTCAGTTTGGCAATAGCGCAGGCAGTGCAGGACCTGATATAATTGTTGACCTCCTGTCAAAGTTTCGGCCAGTAGAAATGTTTCTGTAGCATCGCCACTGTCTTTTCAACGTTGAAGTGTCTTGCCACCCGACTGTAGTGAGATTCCCAGATCATCTTCGCTCGCTCACTTGATAGAAAACATATATGGCCTAGACGACACAACAACCCATCTTGAAGATGGAAATTATCGACAACTGCGTTTGCACCCAACATTTGGTAGGTGGTGGCGAAGTCAGGGTCTGTCTCATAGAGTTGGGGCCATATAGATGTATCATGGCCACAAGATTCTAGCACCATGGTGAGTGTCGTGACTTTCGATCTACTAAGGAAATCAATGAAACGATTGGTGCTTCATGTTTTATACTTGATGTTGAGGTGGAATTGCTGCAAGTATGTGGACCACTTCTGATGGAGGTCATTCTGCAATTTTCCCTGTGTCTGCATGAACTGCAGTGTCTTATGATCAGTGTGGATGACTGTCTCCTTCCCAAGAATGTAATGTCTCCATTGGTGGCATTCTTTCACAATGGAGTAAATTTCTTTGTCGTAAGTAGGGTACTTATGGATAGTATCTGACAGTGTCTCACTATGATAGGCCACGGGGTGACCGTGCTGAGTGAGAACGGTGCCCACAACATAGTTTGAAGCATATGTCTCGATCTCAAAAGGATGTTGCAGGTCTGGTAGTGAAAGTACTGGGGCTGAGCACAAGCGCTACTTCAAATCATCAAATGCTTGTTGTTGGGACCGGCCCCACACAAATTTCGCCTTACCACCACCCTTGTTTATTTGGTCGAGGGCCCATGCAATATGGGAGAAATCCAACACGAACCTGTGGTAGAAATTGGCAAGGCCCAAGAATCTCCAAATCTCAGTGAGTGTTGTTGGGGTTGGCCAGTCATGGATGACTTGGATCTTGGCTGGATCCACATGTACACCATGCTGATCAATGATGTAGCCCAGGTAATGGACCCTGTCCATGCCAAAGTAGCATTTTTCCAAGTTGGCGTATAGCTTGTGCTGCCACAGGGTGTGCAGAACTTGTTGAATATGTTGCAAGTGTTCGGCCCAAGTCTTGTTGTAAATTAGAATTTCATCCAGATACACCACTACAAAATTATTGGTGACTAGATGCAGGACATCGTCCATCATCCTCATGAAAGTGGATGGAGCATTTGTCAAACCAAAGGGCATGACCAACCATTCAAAAAGGCCTTCCTTTGACTTGAAGGCGGTCTTCCATACATCTATCTATTCTATCGGGACCTGGTGGTAGCCAGACTTCAGATCAATCTTACTAAAGTATTTGTCTCCCGTGATTTGATCAAGGAGGTCATCGATTCGGGGAATCAGGTACCGATTTCTGACTATGATTTTATTCAGAGACCGATAATCAATACAGAGTTGCCAAGTTCCATATTTCTTCTGTACCAACACGATTGGGTTCCCACAAGGTGATGAGATAGGGAAGATGTGCCCCTTGTGGAGTAGTTCTTGAATCCATCGCTTGATCTCCTCATTCTATAACAAAGAGAAATGATAGACTGGCCCATTGGGTAGCGGTGCGCTAGGGGTCAGATCCACGGGGTGCTTGACTTGGCAGTGCAGAGGTACCCCTGTAGGTGAGGAGAAGATATCCGAGTATTCTTCCACAACCTTATCTACTTTCTTTCGATGTGTGGAGAGGTCAGCCATAGAGACCCTGAATGTGGTTGTGATCTTTCACCTATTCTGAGAGCGAATCATGAAGAAGACAAACTTCTCCATCTGAGAGATGACCTTCCTGCATTGCTTAGTAGAGATCAAGGAAATAGCACTAGGTGGGACTGCCTCAGGTATCCTATACAATTTCTTGTTCAAAGTAATAATAACACTACGAGGCCTAGACTCATATATAGCATGACATTTCCATAAATAAGGTTGGCCCAAAAGAACATCACAAACTTCGAGAGGAGAAACATCACACAATACCTCATCTTTGAAGGGCTTGATGTTGCACGATAGTCAGCACTGTTGGCTGACGCGGAGATCGCTTCCTTAGCGGAGTCATCCAATGGTGTACGGTTGTGGGTGCAGCGTTGTTGGCAGGGCCAGCTGCTTGATGACCTCTACTGAGATGAGGTTCTTCTGGCTACCGCTATCAATGGTGAAGTGTAGTGGGGTGCCTTTTACCTACGTCTGTGAATGGAAGAGGTGCTCTCCTTCTTCTGGCTCGTCTGGTTCACCAGGCTAGAGCTTGGCGGTAGCAATGGTGGTACTGGGTTCCACGTCAATGACTCATCTTCCCCTTTCTGGTTCTGGCTTAGAGTCATAATTTGCATCTGATTCATAGGCTTTCACTTCGGCCACTAGCAACTACTTTGAGAGACAGTTAGCAGTGTTATGCCAAGGGATCTTATGGAAGTCGCACCACTTCCCGGTATCTTTCTTTGTCTTTCCGATGTCCTTCTTTGCTTGTGGCTTGGACTGGTTGTCCTAATACTATCCATATTTTCTCTGCCCTTTGTTTGGTGGGTCGGGGCTGCCCTTTCCTGGCTTTTGTTATGAGGGGTTCCCAGGCCCAAATTGTTGTGTCTTTTGTTTGAGCTTCTACTTGATTCTGATAGCATATCGGTAGGCCGCACCCAAGGATGAGATGTCCAGAAATTACATTTCGGTATGGATGTATCTATGAAGAGCACCATGATACTTGAGCACCATATTTCGCTCTGAATCTTTGATACCCAACTTGGTGCACAAGGTATGGAAGATATTTGTGAAATCTGGCACTGCTTGGTCTCTTTCTTGCCGCAGTGTGGTCCATTTGGTATACAAGTCATCATAACTTCTGACAGGGTAGTATTGTTCCTTAATAGCATCCCTAAAGGATTCCCAGGTGGTCGTGACTGAAAATAATGAGGTTTCCTCTGTTTCTGTTTGCTCACAGAAAGTTTCCCACCAATCTTTGACATGGGGAACGGCTTTGAGAAGCGCAAAAGTAATATTTTCTTTATTCAAAAAGTTATGGATAGAAAAATACCCTTCTAGTAGATTCAACCACTTGTCTACAACATCTGCATCTATCTGACCTTCAAACATAGGAATATTGAAGTTTATTTGTACCTTGAAGGGTGCGGCACCTCCGTTCGAAGAAGATGTGTCGCATGTTTGTAGCCGCCGAAGGATTTGCGCGAAACTACCCATCATCTCGTTCCTCTGTTGCATGAGGGATTCCTCAATCAATAGTTTGAAAGGATATCCTATCCAATCATATTTATTTTATCCTGCCATGCGAGGTCGCTTGGGCATGCGAGAGCTTATTTATTCAAGAGAAACAAGCTTGAGACCCAACTCTTTGTACTCCGACCTCGTTGGGGACATGCATTAAGACGACAAGGAGCAGACCGCTCTGATACCACTGATCTGGATTTTATGAGCAGAAAAAAATGAATACAGATTATTAACAGGTGCTTAATATGAAATAACAGAGATATAGTAAAACTGGTTTTCTATTCAATAACGAAATAAGTTGAAACTGTAAAATGCAGTGGAAACAAGCTTGCTGGAATGGTGGCGGCTTATCTCTGAGAAGAGATGTGACGGCAGAGTGCATTCACAAGAAGAAGGTTACAATGAGGCTCTGAATTCCTTTTTACAATAAGAAACAATTCCAAAAACCCTATACATCCAAAAACCTAACCCTAGGAGATGAAGCGCCAAAAGTCATGTGGGCCCCATTTGGGTAAGTTAGTACATCAACTTCCCGGGGTCGTAACTTTTGCATACGATCTCCGTTTTAGGCGTGTGATAGCCCGTTGGAAAGGTATCATCGAGGAGATTCATTTTTGGGGCTCAATAATTCCTTTTTATATTATTGAGGATATCAATCCCGAAAAACCTTCATTTAGGCCCTCAAAATGGCCCCGGAAGTTAAAACTGCTAAAAATAGTAAATCGCCAAAATTGTCAGAAACCTGTTTTGAGTGAGATGGAAAAGGTGGGTAGCCACCGATATCCATATGGATCATGAGCTCAATATTGAAACATTGAAATATGTCCAAACAACATAGTCACAACATCACAATGACCAAACCTACATCACAATGCAGCTACAACAACTCGACTAGATCCTCCATGCTCGGGCCATTTAGTGTAAGAGGGAAAAAGATAACAAGGGAGCTGACTAAAAATGGTCATGATACCACTACAATCAAACCTACATTACAACAACATAACAACCCTCAACTAAATTCTCCATGCTCGAGTGTTTTAGCACAGTTTTTGCAAAGAGATGAAAAGAAGATGACTTCTATTAACATGAAAGTCTCAAATTTGATACATAACTAGAGAACAGTTATGGAATAAAAACATTACAAAATAGGGATCTCTACTCAACCAGTTGACAACCTTAAAAAAACATCGTAACTAATTATTTATACTCGGAACAATTCACCACTACCAGGAGCACGATCAAGCCCCTGCATTCAAGGCTTTTCGTCTACATCTTCTCTATCATACTGTGTAGGCATTCTTTTGTCAGACACGAGCTCGGATCAGCATGGATTTTGCAAGAAAATATTCCCGCAGGAGTACCATGGGCTGACAGTTCAGTCCCCATGGTCGGATCTTCCATACCTTCCATTTATGGAGTGAGATGAAGTTTCAACCACCACTCCTTTTTTCATTAACTACCTTCATCGGGATCAGGACAAGGCTTAACACCCAGGGATATTCCATGTGTTGTTAGTGGCTCTTCGAGTCAACCTGACACCTTGAAACCATGATAATATTAGTCTATGACTAACACGGTCATTTTTTAGCCTTTGATGCAGATCTCGTGAAATTTGAACCCTTTCCTTTGCACTCCCAAGGCTTCTGGTGCCGACTTTTTCTCCACTACATTTCCTACATGTGACCTTGGTCCATGAACCAATGCTCATCTCTAAAGGCACTTTGGGACTTCACTTTTAGGAGATATTTACATTACTAGACTTCATATTTCCAGATGCCCGATTTGACGAAATCACTTGACTCAGATTGACAATCAAATCTGCTTTTCATCTGACAGTTGTGATTGCTTCTTCGAAAATTCAAAATGACCATATTTATGCAATGGGTGCTGGCCTCTTTTCCTAAGCATGCCTTTCATGTAACCTCAAGCTATGACCCTGGGCTTAGCTCCAAAGGAGCTTTGGGATTTCTCCTTTCGGATATTTTGACAACACTAGACCACAATCTTCTCGATGCCTGCTTTGACGAAATCATCTGACTCAGATTGATGGATGGATTTTCTTTGCATCCGACAGCTATGATTTATTCCTTGGAACCCCGAGCTACCAAATCCACATGACGAGTGCTCACCTTTATTTATGGACCCTCTTTCCATATGACCACTGGCTATGACCATGGGCCCAATTCCTAGGCACTTCATGACTTTGCACTTCACAAACTTGTGTTGTGCTCCATGCTAAAACCTTCGATTCGCAAAATCGTGAATCCGCTGATCTGGCACCACGTGCCCCTCTAGATCGAACGACCCATGCTAATTTCGAGTTTTGGGACTTTGAACCTTTGACGAACAAATTTAACATCATTTTGAACTCCTGATTCCCGCAATAATATTCCAATGTTAATCTCTCCCAATAAGATCCACAGCCCAGATTTAATCTTTGCTCGACCTTTGATCTCGAGCTTTTTCTCTGGCGCTAATCTTTGAGAAAATTTTGGATTTCGAACACCTGCAAACCACCGATATGAACTCCACATGGAATCCTAGCTGTTGGGCGCTGAACTTGCCTACTTGCTTGATTCGAGTCTGGAATGGGTCACTCTGAGTGTTGCACATTGAGCCCGTAGTTGCAGCCTATATAAACAAAGACTTGGACGACTGGTTGGGGGCTCGGAAAGACAAAGTATGAGTGACTAATACAAAGAGGAAAGTGATCAACCTTAGAGAAAATAGAAAATCTTAGGGCCGAGACTTCTCAGGTAAGACAACAAGGAAAAATAGGTCATTCAAACGAATGAGGGCAAACAGACAAAAATTTACAAGACGAAGGGGAAAAAAATTAAGATTTGGTCTATGAAAAGGAGAGAGATAGGGAAAAATTACAGAATTAGGTAGAAACCAAAAACCCACAAGACTCTGAAAAGTTCATGTGATAACAGTTGGCTCCATAGGGGATGGCATGCTTCCTACGTGCTTCCAAGAGCAGGCAACTCCAGTGCCTTAGCTTTGGGTTATGGGGTCTCTTATTGAAAATGAAAAACTAAAAATCAAAACAAAACAGGAGCGGTATTTACAGTGGTGGAACATCGGTCATGGCCTAAAAAAAATATTCTTCAAAAAATGCCCATTGACAAGGCAACCTAAAACCTCAAAATCCTCCAAATTCTGCAACTTATAAGTGTTATTCGAAAATATCTCAAAATTTTTTAAGGGACCAATCCACAAGGCTTCAAATTTTCCATGTTTTCCTTTGTCTTGTTTGGGGGCATCCCACTTGAGCACCAGATCCCCCAACTAGAAATATTCCTTACTTGTGTTCTTGTCAAAGGCTCATTTTATTTTCTATTGATGGTCCTGTATTTTATCAAGCAGATGCTCCCTAGTCTGTTTCACTTCTACTAGTTGCAGTATCCTCCTGACCATGTCATTGGGTTCTCCTTGGTATTCCTGGTGGAACTTCGCCACAGGAAAAGAAAGTTGAGAAGGAAATTGTTAAGCCCTAAATAGTGGCTCATTACCCCTTAATTGGGGCATATTACATTAGTAATGTTATTTTATTTATGTCAACTTTATTCCATTAGTTGTAATTATACCTCCTAGTCTCCTATATATACCAAGGAGACATTTTCATTTGGAATCATCTTGTAATTGTACATTTATGTGGGCATAAGGAGGTTGCTCCCTCAAATAGGCTTATTATTTGAATTTATCTCTTTTTCAAGGTGTTGAGTACTTATTCTAAGGTTTTTCTATGCTATATTGATATTTGGTTCTTAACATATGGTATCAGAGCTCAAGGTCTTGGGGTTTCTCTACTACATCTGAGACAACTTGGAATTTTCGCTATAACTATTTTTCTACAACGTTTCAGAAGGAATGAATTGGAGGATATTTAGTAAACGGAGTAAGGTACATTGGGTTAAAATTTCAGCTCCTGAGGCCTTATACTTTCAGAGATACAGCCTGTGCAAGATAGGGTTCTGGAATCATCATGAACTGAGCCATTTCGGAATTTTCGATATAAAAGTTTTTCTGTAAAGTTTCAGAACCTGAAATCTAGGGGATATTTAAAGAAATCAGTAAGGTATCTATGGTAAAAATTTTAGCTTCTGGGTCATCTTAAATTTTCTGATACACCCTGTCGAAGATAGGGTATCTGACTAGTCCTATTGAATAGTCTCAAGAAGGTGTTCTGGGTAAAAAAAATCATAACTTCTTCCTAGAGGATCCAAATTGAGTGAGACAGGTTGCATTGGATAGTGGACAGTCTATAGTATTGCTGGTACACGTTGTAGGATTTTATATAAATTATTTTATGTGTGAAACGCTATACAAGTGAGATCTTCTGGAAAGGCCAAAAATCAACAAGTTGTGGGGAAGCTACTGTAAATTCCATTTGGAACATCCAATTTTGATCAGACCTGTGGTATTGTAGAGAAGAAATATAACAAAACTACAAAAAACAAAGTTTCATACCCAGAAGGGCCGAAACTTTGGAGATACAGCAGAATAAATATTGTCTAGCAAAACCACCTCAAAATCAAGGTTCAAAAGTGATACATGGCCAACATGCCACCCAAAAAGGGAACTTCTACACCAAATAAGCTTCCAGAAAATCCTACATGGACTCTTGATGAAGGTGAAGAAATGAGTAGGGACATAAATGATTTACCAAAGAATATAGTAACAAAATATGAACTACAAAAGATGATGGATTCAACAGAAGCTAAGTTTGAGGCAATAAATACTAAGATGGATGGTTTAAAAGGGGAGATCATGGAAGGATTGAAAAAATTACTAATAGAGAGGACACTTGAAAGTGAAAATGTATCCCATGAAATTCATGATGAGGACACAATGAAGGTGAATCAAGAATGGAGAAACTCCAAATTTGGGTTGAAGACCAACCACGTTCCTAAGATCGATATGAGGAAGTTTGATGGCAAGGACCCAATCACATGGATACTTCAGATGGAGCAATTCTTTGATCTACATAATGTACCACATAAACAAAAGGTACGAATTGATTCTTTATATTTAGAACCCAATATATTTGTATGGTATCGATGGATTTGTTCTCACAAATCACTCGTCACTTGGACAATTTTCACAGAAGAAATGATAGCACACTATGAGGATACAAGGAGCAATACCTTCTTTAGCTAATTGATAAATCTTAAGAAAAAGGTTTAAGTTACAGAGGACATTGAGAACTTCCAAAGGTTGAATATAAAGGTAACAGATATTCCAGATGAGCACTTGATTGATGTATTCATAGGAACTTTAAAGGATAACATTCAACATGAGGTTTGCCTTTGGGAACCCAAATCATTAGAGAATGCATTTAGGGTGGCAAGAAATGTTGAAAGCAAAAAAATGGCTATGGCTACTAGAAGGACCAATCCTAACATACATAGAGAGAATAATGATCCTTCTTCTAAAACACGTCAACCTACAAGGTTGACACCTCAACAATTAGAGGAAATAAAAGAAAAAGGTTTATGCTTTAATTGTGACAGCAAGTACAGTAAGGGACATAAGTGTGGTGAGAAGAAATTATTCTACATAGATTGTGAAGAGGAAGAAGAACA
>ML780231.1:855322-869866 GCA_009831015.1 Picea engelmannii
AAGGTGCTACAACTACTAAAGGAGAAAAAACTATATGCCAAACCATCCAAATGTTTCTTTGGAGTGAAAGAGGTAGAGTATTTGGGTCATATTGTATCTCATGAAGGTGTCAAGGTAGACCCTAACGGGATTAAGGCCATCATGGAATGACAGATTCTCAAAACATTGAAGAATATTAGAGGATTTTTGGGTTGGACAGGTTACTACCACAAGTTTGTTCGGCACTATGGAAGAATAGCAACACCTTTAACGACACTAACTAAGAAAGATGCATTTTCATGGACTCCAGAGGCAACTAAATCTTTTGAACAACTTAAAGAGGTGATGTGCAAAGCTCCTGTCTTGACCACTCCAGACTTCACAAAAACCTTTATTGTGGATTGTGATGCCTCGGGAAATGGAATTGGTGTTGTCCTAATGCAAGAAGGAAGGCCCCTATCTTTTGAAAGTCGACCACTCAAGGGAAAATACTTACACAAACCCATTTATGAGAAGGAAATGATGGAAATACTACATGCATTGAAGAAATGGCATCCTTACCTAACAGGTAGGCACTTCAAGGTCAAAATAGATCATGATAGTCTTAAATACTTCTTGGAACAAAGACTATCTTTAGAAGAACAACAAAAATGGGTACCCAAGATATTGGGTTATGATTTTGAAATCATCTATAAAAAAGGGAAGAAAAATGTTGTGGCAGATGCACTCTCAAGAAAAGATGAAGATGTTGAGGCCTTTCTCTATGCTATCTCAATCATCCAACCCGATTGGATAATAGAAGCGAGGGATGAATGGAACAATGAGGAAAAAGTGTGGACTCTCATTCAAAGGTTGCAGCAGGATTCCAGTATATCAGATACATTTACATGGAAAAATGATTCACTATGGTACAAAGATCGCTTATATTTATGTAAGAACTCCCAAATCAAACAAAATGTACTATTGGAATTTCACACCTCTCCAGTAGGAGGGCACTTGGGATTTTTGAAAACCTACCATAGGGTCAAGAAGGAATTTTTTTGGGATGGCCTTAAAACTTATGTTCAAAGGTTTGTAGAAGAATGTTTGGTTTTCCAACAAAATAAGGTGGAAACAATTAAGACCCCAGGTCTTTTACAACCATTAGCCATCCCAATTCAATGTTGGGAGGAAGTTTCCATGGATTTCATCATAGGGTTACCGAAGTCTGAAGGAAAGAGTGTCATCATGGTGATTGTTGATAGACTGACCAAGTATGCACACTTTTGTGCACTCTCTCATCCCTTCAAAGCCAGTACAGTTGCCATCACATTCATGGATACAGTTCAAAATATACATGGTAGCCCAAATATTATTGTAAGTGACAGAGATCCCATCTTCACTGGACATTTTTGGATAGAATTATTTTCTTGTTTGGGAACTCAATTGGATCATATCTCATCCTATCATCCTCAATCTGATGGACAAACCGAGATAGTGAATAAATGTATGTAAGGCTACCTTCGTTGCTTTGTCTCTGATAAACAAACACAATGGTTCAAATGGTTACCCTTGGAAAAATGGTGGTATAACACTTCCTTTCATACTACAAAAAAAATGACACCATTTATTGCACTCTATGGATACTACCCTCCTTCCATCACTTCTTCTCTAAAAGAAAAATCTAAGGTTCAAGTAGTGGAAGATCACATCAAGCATCAACAACAACTTCTCCAAATATTAAAGGACAACATGACCATGGCACAAAATCACATGAAACAATATGCAGATCAACATCGTAGTGAAATAAGTTTTGAAGTAAGGGATTGGGTGCTTTTAAGACTACAACCATACAAACAGATGTCCCTCAAGAAAGCCAACAAGGATAATAAATTATCACCAAAGTACTATGGCCCTTATAAGGTGTTTCAAAAGATTGGTACTATGGCATACAAATTGGATTTGCCTGCATCTTCACGCGTACACATAGTTTTCCATGTTTCATGCTTAAAGAAGGTTATAGGTGACAAGATCCCAGTTCAAACTATATTTCCAGAACTTGACGAGGAAGGAAAAATCATATTGGAGTCGGAAGCCATCACTGACACAAGAATTCGCTAGCTGGGGAATAGATCCATTTCAGAGTATCTCATTAAATGGCGGAAACTACTGGCTGAAGATTCCACTTGGGAAGATGAGTCTTTTATACAGAAGCATCCATAGTTACTCAAGCATTGCAGACAAACCTTGTCTCAAGGGGAGGGGCATGTTAAGCCCTAAATAATGGTTCATTACCCCTTAATTGGGGCATATTACATTAGTAATGTTATTTTATTTATGTCAGCTTTATTCCATTAGTTGTAATTATACCTCCTAGTCTCCTATTAATACCAAGGAGACATTTTCATTTGGAATCATCTTGTAATTGTATATTTATGTGGGTATAAGGAGGTTTCCCCTTCGAAGAGGCTTATTATCTGAATTTATCTCTTTTTCAAGGTGTTGAGTACTTATTCTGAGGTTTTTCTATGCTATATTGATATTTGCTTCTTAACAGAAACATTGCCTCGACGCCATACATTAGCTGGAAACGAGAAATGCCCAGTGATCTTTTTGTGGTAACTCTATCAGCCCATAATGAAAACTTCAACTTTGAATCCCATGCTTTCTTGTTGTCTTCTAACATCTTCTTGATGATATTTATGAGGATCTTGTTAGAAGACTATGCTAATCCATTTCCATGAGGGTAGTAGTGAGTAGAATGGAGTAGTATAATCCCATACTACTCATAGAAATTAAATACTGGCTCAGACCTGAAAGAGGCAACGTTGTCTATAACGATCCTACTTGGATAGCCAAATCTGGACATGATGTCTTCAATGAAATTGATGATTACCTTATGTGAGGCGCTCCTTGTGGGGATGGATTCTACCCATTTGGTAAAATAATCGGTGGCAATCAAAATCCACCTGTGTTGGCCACTTGATGCTGGGTGTATTTCTCCAATGAATTCAAGACCCCACTACTGAAAAGGTTCAGAAACTGTTATAGGATTCAATGGAAAAGATATGAGTTGTTGCTTTCCAGAAAACTTTTGACACTTGGTGCAGGCTCTGATCTTTGCACAAACATCAGTGAAAAGGCTGGGCCAGAAGTACCCAGCTCTGAGGATCTTGTAAGATGTGGTCCTCCAAAAATTATTTCCCCCACATGAGCTTTCATGAAAATCAATCATAGCCTTTTGGGCTTCTTATGGATCTAGACACCTTAATAGAACTCCCAGAGGATCCTTCTAGTAAAACATTTGATCAATAATACAATACTTGATTGCTTTGAGTTTCATAGCTCTCACCTTGTTTTTGTCCAAACCATCAGGAGGCCTCAACTTGTGCAGGAAGTATATGATGTCTTTATACTAGGTGCATTCTGCTAAGTTGGGGCTGATATGAGAGTCTTCAGCAACAATCTCTGCTTGTTGAATTTCTGAGTCTACATTCATTAGATTAACCCCCAATGCCTTGCAATTTGATTCAGCCAGTAACCTGGCTAAATGTTGGCATGGGGGTGGACCCAGGTTTCAACGCTTCAACAACGCACCAACAAAACCTAACTATCGACCCTTTAGGCAACACTTGCAAAGCAGATGAAGTCTCACCTGAGGTAGAGGCAAGGGTGTTTGTAGGACTCAAGTGTCTACAACCTAGTTGGGACACAGATCTGTGATCACAATACTTAATAGAGAACTTAGCAGTTAACATTCATTAGTATTCAACCCTTATTCACATCGCAGGAAGAAACCCTAATTACAGAACAACGTAGTACTCAACAAGATCTAACACATCCAATCACTTACAACATATAAATAGATCACATCTATCATTCATTCACATTACTAAACACTAATCTACTACATCAGAAGCATCCAACATACATATTACAACACTAAGATTACATCACATCAATAACAAATTAACCATAATGCACAAAGCAACCACAACACAGGATATATGTGGTTCACCCCAGTGTAGGGCTACATCCACCAACTCTTCTTCTTTTTATTGTCTTCTTTCAATATTCTTACAAGCATAGAGCCTCATTACCTATTCCGCATAGGACAGGAGATCTGGGCACACCTCGCCAGATCCTCCTTCCTCAAGCTTGGTATAGCACAAAGCCTTTCTTACAATCACTTACACTAATCTATGCAAGTTCTCAACACACAGTATGCACAAAGCATTCATTACTATTCACACTTAGCACATTGGCTTACAACTGACTCTTTCTCACATCACCTAGATTTCTATTTATACATTACAAAAGGCCTAAACATGGGTAAAACCCATGGTTCGACATCCCATACCCGTTACATAAACCCTAAACCCAAAAAGTTCACAAAAGGTGGAAAGATCCCATGATCTCTGCTTCTCCTGGCACTCCATCTTTGACCAGCCTTTCGAAGTCCCAAAAGTGGTCAAACATGACCAAGGTTCTCCAAAAATTGGTCAAGGGCCAACAGGCCCCCAACACTCACTTGTGACTCATCTCAAGTCACTCTGATCTGGGTAACTCTACCTCTAAGGCCTCGATTTTGGCTCGAGTTGCCTTGACCTACTGCTTCGTCAGAGCCTCCTGCTTGGAGAACTCATGAATTACTTTCTCATTGATAGGTCTTGCCAAGAATTGTTCCACCGAGGTGACCACTTGTTCTAGGTGTGCACCTTGTCCTTCAATCTCCTCAAAAATTGTGCAAGATTCATCCTGCATTGGCTAGAGCCTCTAGGTCACTTCCATGACTTTACTCTGGATGGCATGGACCTGTTGTTGAATCATGCACTATTCTTGGTACCTTTTCATCCTCTCGAGCACTGACAGAGGCTTCAACTATGCTACACTATTGTTGCTTTATTATTTTCCTCCTAAAGTTGTGACACCAGTGTCCTTAGTTTAGGGTCCTCTATGAGGCCCTCATAAGTCTGCACACTCTGAATGATGAGTTGTTTACATTATAAGGCTAATGCCTTGATTCTCTCAACTGCGCTTTAGGCAGTTTCTTCTCTCTGGTCTCACACTTCCTACGGAGTTCTTGGCACTACTTGTAACTCCAATTCTGCTACTCTTCGTTGAATCAAGCTTCACCACTTGACTCTCCACTGGGTCTTATTCCATATGTTCTAAGCCTATCATAGAGAGAATTTCTCTGGTGACTGCTTATTTAACTTCCATCTGCTCCGCGAGTAGTTGTTCTTTCTCCTTCTGGATCTGCACTCTATCCTATGCAAACTTTGCCTGGAGGTCATATTTTTCTTGTTGCACAACCCGACATTGTTCTATGGCTTGTTATTTTGCTTGCTTCAATGCCTCTGTGGCTTTTTATTTTTCTTCTTGGACATGACAAAGGAAAGATTCGGTTTCATATGCTATTCTGTGTAGCTGTGCAGGCTCATCTCCCAACTCTATTTCTTCTGATGGCAGTGGCGCAGTAGACACTATGCGGCTAGAGTGGATGGCTTGTTGTACCCCTTTTAGCTCTACTTAAATCCTTTCATACATGGTCTCCTGTTTTGCTTCATTGCGCTGTAAAATACCCTTTGAGGTATCTGATACAGCGGGGATGATGAGGTCAATGTCATCCACCATGAGCACAGTCTCCAACTTGGGCTTACTAGCTTTTGACTTCTTCCACGATGAAGGTTTCGTGGGGGACCCTTTTATTTTATTAGATGCCTCAACCTCATCAATGGGATCCTTAGGCGATGTCACTTCACCTTGTTCCTATTTATCTTCTTCCCTGTTGTCCTCTTCTTTGTATACTTCTTCACCCCCTCCCCCTCCAGGTGAGTCTGAAGCAGTCTCTTCTGATGCATTATTCATCTCAGGCACCTCCTCCTTCCTCTTCCTTCTACTATTTTCGGGTGCATCATACTCTTCGCAAGTGACCACAGAACTTTCGATTAGGTTGGGGTCGAACAGTTTTTCCTAGTCAACTAGTATAAGGAACTCTACAAGCCATTCCTTAGTTATTTCTTCCATGTCCTCCTCTATGAGCTTATAGTAGGATTGGATCTATTCTTTTTGTTCGTCTCCACACACAGTGATATAAATAAAATGTCTATCTACGCGGAACTTCTCAAGGGGCCTGAACATGTGCAGGGTATCCAGCTTCATGCGAGGGAAAGAATCAATAGACCTATTTAGCTGTAGGTAATAGGTGTGGAAAACCGCATTTGATTTCTATTGTTTTTCCATGTCGCTCAAATACCAGAGCGTATTGAAATTCACAGCTATTGGTTCAGATGGCTCAATTTTAGGGAAGGTCTCTCCTTTCGGCATCTCCCAAGCAATGAAGGTGATGAGGATCATCAACCAACTTAAATGGAACTCATAGCCCTGATTCTGAGATTCACGATAGTCTTTCTCTAACTAGTTGACGAGGTAGCTCTCCTAATTCATTTGTAGCCCTTCCATTCATTTCCCTGCAAGGTCGACGACAAACCATGTGACCTACGTGGGTCTGTTTTTCCTAAATAGCTTACCAATAATCAACTGGAAAGCTAGGTGCACTGCACCATTTTGGATGGAGGCTACCTTATAGCCCCACTTCCCCTTATCCACATCGCCATAGGTGTCTTTGATTCGCTGAACCAGGGCATGATCTGCAGCCTTCCCTGGGTAAACATCTTGTGGGTCTAGTCCGTGCATGCTTAATCTGGTGATCCTATGGATCAACACCGGATCTACGGTGATGCGTCTGTCCATCCACATATAACTTCCATGGAAGCACAACAACAGGATATTAATGTATGCGTTAACCTCCTGATGCCTTCCAAAGTGTGGTAACTTTATCACGTTGAGGATCGTGGACCTCACGATATCCATGGTCCATGGCTTGGGGATTATCTTCGACTTCTTCCCCTTCGTCTTGTTCAAATACTTATGAGGTGCGAAAATTCCATATTTCTTGCAGTCTCCCAAGTTATAGTCGTTGATCTTTAACGTTAGAATCCTCTCCAACTATGGTTTGACTGCGTGTATCCTCTTCAGGAGGTGCACAGTAATCAATGTGTATTCGAAGTCCCTCGATACACTATCACAACTCACCACGCCAGCCAGAGAAAGGATGTAGTCGAGCATGATTGATGGGATGATCTTCACATTCGCCAAGTCATCATGATGCTTGGTTTGTTTCTCTGTCACACCTCGGGATGGTCCAGATCCACGAGTAGTTGATGGGGATTCTTGAACTCCTCTCTTCGATGATGCTTAAATTCCTATGGACATTACCTTCTCATCCATGAGGTCTATGAGCATATCTTCTACATACTTCTCTACTGCGCTGAAGTCACCCGAAATGCACTCTCGAGAATAGGTATCTCAGGTCGATGATCAAACACTCAATGTAATAGAATGGGTGGCGAGGTCTCAATAGGCACAACGTGATAACAATGAATTCGTTGCGATCTCAGATATTTACAATTCGCAACAGTGTTCTCGGTGCAACATTCGACGGGATACATAGACAACTTTGTAATGGATTCCTCCAACGGACAAGAAATCCTTCATCAATGTGATTCCATCTATTAGGGCACGATCTCAATGGTCCAATGATGATCTTTCCATCCATAAATACATTTCTAGCCATTTTGGAGCATCGGTCTAACAGTCAGGGCGCCTCCAACGGTCATTGATTTATCGTGGCGAAGTGCCAATCCGCGTTGTTCTGATATTCTAGCAGAGTTCAAATTCTACAAACCTTCTTTCTACGAATTCCTTTCTGTACTTCCTATAATTTTCCTAACTTATCTTTCTTCTTATTGATCTTTCTATCTTTCTTTCCTGTGATCTGAGTTACTGGGTTTCTCTTTCCATTTTTATTCTTATCTCTACTCAACATATTAACTTTGTGTTGTTTATGGTCTTTCGCAGGGTTTGAAAGTAATACTTCTTCTTTTTCTGGAGTAGGTTCTCTACTCTCTTGCATGGATAGGTTTCTTAAGCCTTCTTGCGTTATTTCAACTTCAACAACCAGGTCTTTGGCTCTCAGTAGCTTTGACTTGTCCTTGTTCTCTTCTATTAAGCATGTTATTCTCATAGCCATAAAATCCCTTAGTTCTTTCTTTTTCTATTCTATAGCTTCCTCTTCTTTTTTCCTTATGACTTGATCTTTCTCAATCCAAGTTCTTCCTAGAAAAAGATAAAATGGGGCATTGTTGTCAATAAACTTAATGACCTCGAATTCTTCCTCTGTCGAAGATCCATGAGCACTCATAGGTATCTGGGTAATTCTTCCACATAGGGTTATCAAATTTCCTTTAAACAATTTTATTCCTCCTATTGAAGGAATCATAGTTGGCCTTCACAAAATTTCCCAAGTTATTTCTATCATGATATTCACCTGTGTTTCTGCATCCAATACACGATCTATGTCGAAGTCTCATATTCTTGTTTCTATGCACTCTTTCTCTTTTAAGATCTTTGATAAACTGATATCTCTATGATCATTCAATGTTTCTTTCATCTGTAATAGTATAGTCTCTTATTATCCCTAGAGGTCTAGAATATTCTTAATTTCTTGGCCTTTCTCATTGTTTTCTTGTTTCATATTCATCTTTTCAACCTTAGCAATAATTCTAGGGAAATCCAGAACTTCATGTCTAGTATCTTTACAACAAAGGAAAATAGGACCTCTACCAGGACATTCCTTATCAAGATGTCACGGTCTTCTACAACTATAACAAAGATTTAATCCTCTCTTTCTTTTAAATTATCCCCAACCTTCCCTATACTGTGCAATGGGATCACAGTAACTAGCCTACAAAAATTTCTTTCTAGGATCCTTCATCCATTTGTTAGTCCAAAAATATTTTCTATGCATAGGAATGACATATCTTTCATTACTTCTATCGGATCTATTCATTTCAAATCTTCTTTCTTCTATTTTTTCCCTAGTTTTCAGACTAGGAAAAACTCTATCAAACATAACTAGATCCATTCTTTTGAAACAAAATTTTCCACTTATCTTACCTTTATCAGAGCACAAAGCTTTAAGGTCTTACCTCTTTTCTTTATAAATGATTCATTTATTAGCACAGAGCTTCACACGTCAAGTAGAATATTCTGCATCATAAAAGTAGATCTAAACACATAGATTTATCTTTTCTTCAGTTCCCAACAATCATAGTTTCAGGTCCCAAAAACGGAATCATTTGTTGGCATAGGGGTAGACCCAGGGTTCAATGCTTCAACAACGCACCAACAAAACCCTAACTACTACCCCTTTCGGAAATACCTGCGAAGAAGATGAAGTCTCACCCGAGGTAGAGGCAACGGTGGTTCTAGGACTCAAGTGTCTACAACCTATCTAGGACATAGATCTGTGATCACAATACTTAATAGAGAACTTATTAGTTAACATTCATTCGTATTCAACACTTATTCACATCGCAAGAAGAAACCCTAATTATAGAACAACACAGTACTCGACAAGATCTAACACATCCAAGCACTTAGCACATAGAAATAAATCAGATCTAGCATTCATTCACATTACTAAACACTAAGCTACTACATCAAAATAATCCAACATATAGATTACAACACTAAGCATACATCACATCAATAACATATCAACCATAATGCACAAAGAAACCACAATACAACATATACGTGGTTCACCCTAGCATAGGGCTACATCCACCAACTCTTCTTCTTTTTATTGTCTTCTTTCAATATTCTTACAAGCACAGAGCCTCAAAATCTACTCTACACAGGAAAGGATATCTACACACACCTCGCCAAATCCTCCTTCCCCGAGCTTGTTACAACACAGATCCTTTCTTACAATCACTTACACTTAGCTCTGCAAGTTCTCAACACATAGTATGCACAAAGCATTCACTACTATTCAGACTTAGCACACTGACTTACAAATGACTCTTTCTCACATCACCTAGCTTTCTATTTATACATTACAAAAGGCCTAAACATGGGTAAAAACCATAGGTCAACATCCCATACCCATTACATAAACCCTAAACCCAAAAAGTCCGCAAAAGGTGGTGAGATCCTGTGATCTCCTCTTCGCCTGGAGCTCTGTCTTCAACCAACGTGTCGAAGTCCAAAAAAGTGGTCAAACATGACCAAGGTTCTCCAAAACTTGGTCAAGGGCCAACACTAAACCTTGGCCTTTCACCAATTTGGTGGGTTTGATTTCCAGGTCAAACTCTAAAATTTTGGCAATCCACTTTCTCCTTTTCCCATCTATATCAGGCTGGATCAGTATCTCCTTTATTGAGGCCGAGGGGACATATGCAATGATCTTTGAGTGTACAATATAGATTCTGAAATCCTTGAGGGATTTCACCAAAGAATAATCTTGCTTCTCCCTGATATCATATCTTTCTTCTGCATCCCTCTGTTCTCTACTGAAAAAGGAAATAGGTTTCTCTAACCCCTCTACATTTCTTTATAACAAAACAACATCCAGTGTATCAAATGAATCGAAGGAAAAAATCATAAATTCCTTGGAATAGCCTAGGTTGATGAGAACATGTGCTTCATTCAACGCCATCTTGATTTGGTTGAAATAATCTCTGGACTCAGTAGTCCATTTAACTTCATTCCCCTTCCTGAGCATGGTTGTAATGTATTTAACCAATTCAACAAAATTAGAAATGAACCTCCTTAGAAATTTGATTTTACCCAAGAAATATTGAACCTCTTTCCTGGATCTAGGAAATGACAGGGACCGGATGGCCTCCACTCTGCTCAGATCAATATTCACCCCTTCAGCTGACACAATATGCCCCAACAATTTTCCCTCTTGCATGGAAAATAAAGACTTCTTGGGATTTAGGGAGAGACCAAACCTTCTGCACTTTAGGAAAAAATTCCTCAGATGATAACAATGCTCTTTATCAGACCTGGAGAATATTTTTATGTCATCTAGATATATGACAACAAATATATCATTTTCCCCAATGAAGGCGATGTCCATAGCTTGCTGGAAGGTCGCTCCCGCATTCATCAATCTGAAGGACATTTTAGCATACATGAATGTGCCTCAAGGAGTTGTGAAAGTTTTCTTCTCTCTATCTTCAAGAAATACAAATATCTGATTGTAACTGGAGAAACCATCGACCATAGACATTCCGGCTGACCCAGTCACTCTCTACAAAATGTGCTCCATTTTCGGTAAGGGGTAGTTATCCTCTTTGGAGCTCCTAGTCTAATTTATGAAATCAACATACAACTCGATTTCCCCATTCTTCTTCCTGACAGACACCAAATTATCCACCCACTCTAAAAATATCAAAGGGATGATGATCTGTGCATCCAACAGCTTCTTGAATTCTTTTTCCATAATCGACAACAGCATGGGATTTATTTGTCTGAGCTTCTACTGGAAAGGTTTGGCATCTTCTTTCAAAGGGATTTTTTGTTCAATGATGTTGGTGTCATATGTTCTCAAATCCTCGTATGTCCAAGAAAATACATCAATGAACTCCTTCAAGAGTCTGACATACTCAACCCTTTGTTCCTTTGATAAGCTACTAGACAATTTGACCAATTTAGGATCCTCCTTCATTCCTAGATTGCATTCAGTCACATCATCCTCTTCAGTTGATCCTTCAACCTTTACAACAACATCATTTTTGTCAAACAATCTCTCCAAAGGGACAAGCCCCTTTGGAATGTGGTTTCTAGGCAACTGAACAATATGATGGTTAGCAATCTTATTCATAAAGACATCAACATGAGGGATTTCTTCATAATCTTAATCCTGATTAATATGCATATCAGAAAACTCATCCATAGTTTCAAGGAACTTTTTTATTTCAATATCATCCTCAAAGATCTTCCATTGTTTGACATTGTTAGGAATAGAGGGTCTGTATTTTATCTCTACTTAATACTTGAGTTTGGGGGGTAAAGGGACCTTGAAATTACTTGTTGAGACCACCAAGGAATATTCCACAGAGTCATCCTCCCTTGGAACAAATGAAATATTAAAATCCAATAAGAAATTGTTAATCATATCCCATACCTCATTTCTATAGGCCCTTAACCTTGGGTGCTTAGTCTGATACATATTTTTGAATTGATGAACAATCAGATCAACGTCTCCAAACATTATTAGCTCTTCAATTTTCATGTCTTTGGCGGCTCTCAAACCCAAGACAAGAGCCTCATATTCTACCACGTTGTTTGTTGTTTCAAATTCCAACTTGCAAGATAGAGATATGGTCTCTTGGGTGGGGGAAATAAAAACCACTCCAGCATCATCACCTTCCCTAGAAGAGGCTCCATCAAAAAACATTTTCCACACAGAGGTCTTGGGGGGAGGCTCTTCACAAAAGGTATTAGGTTTCTTTCTAATTTCAATAGGTGGTTGAGGGACATCAGAGAGCGGCAATATACTCGTTCCTAAATCAGTATCGACTAAGAAAATCGGGTGGTTGTCGGGATTGGCTTCATCACTAATAATGTAGGCAAGTTGTGCTTCTCTATAAATCCTTATGTATTCCCCTCCAAACACAAGGATGGTTTCATATGAGATATCCATTTGCAGAGTTCCCCCTATATTTTTGATCCATGATCTAGACAAGAGCATCCTGAACTTAGGGGGGACATCAACTACCATTGTGTCCATGACCACACTTTTCATTGGCAATTGAAACAAGGAGACATCCAAGTCCTTAATAACCCTGAGGCATTTCACCTTCCTGGAATCAAATGAATACAGGTCATGGTAGGTTTTTGTAACCTCCAATCCAAGCTCATCCATGACAATTTTAGGCATGAGATTGTGAGATGCCCCTGAATCTATCAACTAGTTGTGCAGCACCTTATCATGGATGTTCAATGAAATGTAGAAAAGAGGTGAGGAATCATCTCTATCCTCCACAAAAGGTCCCAGTATGACAGCAAGACTTTCATCTTAGAGATTGACTAAGTCTATGGGATGAGATGAAGGTTCGGGTTGCCACACTTTAGAGAGGCACCTTTTGAAGTCCTCGTGATTGATTAACTCTGAAAGAGACACAGGGATCCTAATATTTTGAATTTAATGCTCAAAGATAAAAGAGGAGGGTGTTGGATTACTGAGAGGGGGGGTGAATCAGTAATAACGTAATTATAATCCTTTTTCTTCAAATGTTAAAGTAATGTAGAATTATTATCCAATAATGAGTAGTAATAAATAAACAATCACACACATGCACAGTACAACAGTGTTTTACGTGGAAACCCAAATCGGGAAAAAACCACGGAATGATTTTTCTTATATGTCTTGAAGAATTAGATTCATTGGAAGCACCAACTTCCTTTGTTTTCCAGCTGCAACTGGAAGGAGGCTCCAACCTCCTAGTTTTTCAGGCTACAACCTAAGGGAAGCTCCAACTCCCCCAATCTCTGGCTACAACCAGAAGGAGGCTACAACCCCCAATGTTCTCCGGCTACAACCGGAAGGTGGCTACAACCACCTGTCATTGCCCCATCCTGCCACCCTGAAGTAGAAGTAGAATGATGGAACCACTACCACACTATCATTGTGAGATATACTACTATAAACCTGTACCAATAAGTCTGAACCATGCATCAACCTGTACCTCAACCTGTAATCAACCTGTACCATAAACAAGTGCATCAACCATGCACCAGCCTGTAATCAACCTGTACCATAACCAAGTGCATCCAACCATGTGCCAAGTATGTACCAATCATGTTTCAACTACTCATCAACTATGAATCATCAATTTTACCAACATCATCAACTATACACTTCATGTATGTGTCAACTCATCAACTACTTGTCTCAACCATGTACTCAACATGTGCCACAACCAAAATCCCTCATCAATTTTATCATACAAATATGATTTGTAGCTATGTAATAGACCTGGTGTATATTATCACATTCCTTCAAACCTTCCTTAACTTTAAAAACAGGATACTAGCATTTTCATCAAACTTTTCTTTAGTCTCACATGCCTAGTTTTGGATTAGTCAACAACCCTAACTTGAAGTAATCATGACTTTGAACCTGTAATGTATAAATATATGAAATGGATACATAATGTTCTTCGGTGTGCTTTATGCAATTACTCCAAGTGGCACTACTTGGAACCTCTCAGAAACGGAGTTATAGCAAAAATGACAAACCTTGATGAATTCTGGCTTATTCTAGAGAGTGACATTGTAGAGCGTGCCCCGCACAAATTTTTTGATGAAATGATCTGAAAAGGTTACACATCATCCTACAAATTGTACCCTAACCAATACATTTTTTCTCACTGAATTTGTATCTGGTATGAAGAAGTTATGACGTTTTTACCCGAAACACCTGATTTTGACTAGTTTCAGGACTGGCTACAAACCCTATTTTCCACAGAGTGTAACTCCCAAAATAAAACGACCCACGACCAGATTTTTTAACCACAGATAATTGGATATGTTTTCTCACTTGCATATCAATTTCAGGATCTGAATCATTATAGAAAAAAAAGTTATAGCGAAAATGGTGAGATGACCTGAAAATAACATACCTTAGAAAGCACCATCAAAAGAATTTATCCTTCCTTGCATTTC
>ML780231.1:876695-929540 GCA_009831015.1 Picea engelmannii
TTTGTATTCACTTTGAATTATAATACACTCATCACTTCACTTTATTATTTACCTTTTACAATCTCTTAAACCACTTTGATTACTTTGACCTTTTGGGGCTTCTAGATGACATATGAGGGTCCTCCAACTTCGTAAGGCCATAAATCTCAAACCGTGAGGAGTTATGTGACGTTCTACATACCAATAAAAATGGAATGACATGTACTATCCATATAGAATAGTATTATCTAAAAATATATCATAACTCATAACGTTACCCATCAAACAAGCTTGGGTCCATTACCCAAACCTGGGGTCTCCAACTTCTCATGGCCATAACTCTCTAACCGTGAGGAATTATGTGACATTCCACATACCACCATAAATGACATGACAAGAACTATCCATCTAGGATATTTTCCCTAACAAATTCACTTTCCTTCATCTCATTATTCCACAATTAAGCATGGGTTCTCTTACTCCACAAAGCGTCTTCCCGTGAGGGCTTTAACCATAAGGGGACGACTTTGGATTTCATCCATATTTACTTCTTATCAACCATGAAAAAACAATAATGAGTCATATTTAAATCAAACACTATTGGGTCCATTACCCAAACCTTTGTGCTATGGGTCTTTCTTCAAGGGTTGACATCAATCAAAGCCAACCTTAATCAACAGAGGGAGGCTTCATAACCTCCTTCACTTCTGGGATAGGACCTTTGACCAGCGGTGGGGGGTTTGCCTCGTTTTCTTTAACGCCATCTGATACATTTTTGGCAGGATTCTCTTCTCTAGTAGGCTTCTCAGAAATATCCATCTTCCCTTATTTTTTATTTTACCTCAGGTTATATCTATTGGGATTATGGCTGGTCTTTTCCCCCCTGATCAGCTCATTTAGTTCGATATCCATGAGAGACTCCACATATGCAGATTGGGTTAGATGAGGAAATGAGGAAGTGTCTCCAAGACAATGGATTTCAAGATCAACAACTTCTTCCTCTGCTTCCTCATCAGTAACAAGGTTATTTTGGAGAGGAGCTTGAATTCTCTGATCATCTCTATGCTTGGATGATCTGAGGAGCATTGTTTGGTATTTTGAAAATACCGTTATTATCAACATTTTGGGGATTCCTATAGCTTGAATTTCCTTCCAATTCCAACCTTTCCATTCTAGCAGAAAGTGATTTTAGTAGCTTGGTTACTTCATCCATTTGACTGGGGGCAGTAAAGGAACTAGAGGTCGAAGCTTCAGAACTACCTTTTCTTCTGTCTCTATTAGCCTTACTCGTAAGCTTTTCAACTGCCAATATATTGGATTCTACTTCAAGGGTTGCATCTTGCATATGAGCCAAGGAGGTAGCTCTTCTTTCGCTCAATAGGAGGAAAAAATCAGGGTCAAAACTACTAGCGTAAGTCATCTTGGCAGAGGTTTCTGTAGGTTTCATTTTAGTGGGAATCTTTTTATACATCTTATTAAATCTCTTCGAGAAGTCTGAAACAGATTCTCCCTCTTCTCTCTTAGAGGCCCCAAATTATGTAATATAATAAAGGAAATCTTTTTTATTCCCCCAATGTCTTAAGAATGAATCATCTAGAGCATCAATATTGTCAATAGATCTAGGAGGAAAGTCCTTAAACCAATCCCTAACATCACCATCAAGGCTCTGTACAAAAACTCTCATCCACACATATTCATTTTCGATGCCCTGAATTCTACAAATCTATAAAAGGATGAAAGGTGCTCTCCTGCAGTCACGTCTCCCTCCCCTATGAATTAGGGAATGTACTTAAGGTAGTTTGTGGTTGGGAGAGCATTCATAGGTTGAGGTAAAACCAAAGGAGTGTATCTAGCAACCAATATCTCAACCATCCTATTCCTAGGAGGATTAGCACCTACCATTTGGACGTGTACTGGAGGAGAACTGGGAGGAGATGAAGTTGGGACAGGTATGATTGTAGTTGTATTTCTGGGAGGAAAAGGAAGTGGCTGAGTGCTGGGAGAAAAAGCTACAGGGCTCGAGGGAACAAAGGTTTCCCCTTTTGTAAATGTAGCAACTCTAATAGGGGGAGGAGTGGTAAAGCCCGGAGTGGGGAAGTCTTCTGAGGTCCTGGGTCTAAACCACTATACAACTTCAGGGGAAACAGGGGTGTCAAATATTTCTCCTTCCAATCCGAGACTAGGAGGGGAGAAATCAGTAGGAAAACTCCCAAAATTTAAAATTCTTGAAACTCCAACAGATGGTATAATAGGGGAATTAGAAGAAGCTACTGGATTTTTTAACGAAGGATTATGTAAATTACCAGAATCACCCAATACAACAGTTGAAGTACCTTCATGATATGTCTTTCCTTTTCTGATAATTTTCTCTAGGTCAGCTTCAGGTGTTGCTAGAGGTAGTTGTGGATTAGACCTCGTATGTCTGCCCTTCATAGCCACAACTGAAACTGTGGAGTCGCCAGGTGCAAGTTGCAATCTTCAAGGTACTGATTTTTGATGCACCTTCAGAATTAGAATTTCTTTTTCATTCTTACCCAGGGAAATGTCTTCAATTCATTCCCCAGCAATGGCACCAAGAATGTTAGCACTGAGAGTCACCCTCATATTGTAGGAGGATAAGCTCAGTACCCATCAGATTTTTTGGTGGATGTTGGTTTTATATGAGTGGAGGTCAATGGAAAAAAATCAATATATGAGTGATGTTCAACATAGAACTGGACAAGAAATGCACAGGGAAGTGAGGGCCATATTAACTTCATTCAGTGAATTGAGTTTAATTGTGAGTAGAGGGAAGACTTAGTGAGAAAGGTGAACAAGACTGCTATGGGCATCGGGCTTTCAAGCATCTTGGAGAATAAAAAATCAGACTCAATATCACTCTTGAGCTCAAGATTTGGACACTGAAATATTTCCAAACAACATAGTCACAATAGGACAATGATCAAACCTACATCATAATGTAGCTACAATAACTCGACTGGATCCTCCATGCCCGAGCCATTCAGTGTAAGAAGGAAAAAGATAACAAGGAAGTTGACTAAAACTGGTCACAATACCACTATAATCAAACCTACATTACAACAACATAACAACCCTTGACTGGATCCTCCATGCCTGAGTGTTTTAGCACAGTTTTTACAAAGAGATGAAAAGAAGTTAACTTCTATCAACATGAAAGTCTCAAATTTGATACATAACCAGAGAACAGTTCTATCATCAAAACATTACAAAATAGGGATCTCTACTCAACCAATTGACGACCTTAACAAAATATCCTAACTAACTATCTATACTCAGAAAAATTCACCACTACCAGGAGCACGATCTGGACCCTGCATTCAAGGCTTTTTGTCTACATCTTCTCTGCCAGACTATGTAGGCATTCTTCTGTCAGATGCGACCTCAGAAAAGCATGGGTTTTACAGGAAAATATGCTCACAGGAGTACCATGGGATGATAGTTCAATTCCCAAGGCCGTACCTTCCATACCTTCCATTTATGGAGTGAGCCGAGGTTTCAACCACCACTCCTTTTTTCATTAACTACCTTCATCAGGATCAGTACGAGGCTTAGCGCCCAAAGATCTGCCATGTGTTGCTAGTGGCTCTTCAAGTCAACCCAGTGCCTTGAAACCATGATAATCTCACTTTGTGACTAACAGAGGAATTTTTCAGCCTTTGATGCAGATCTCATGAAATGTGAACCCTTTCCTTTGTGCTCACAAGGCTTCTAGTGCTGACTTTTTCTCCACTGCATTTCCTGCATACGACCTCGAGCCATGAACCAATGCTCATCTCTAAAGGTGCTTCGAGACTTCACTTTTCGTAGATCTTTACATTACTTGACTACATATTTCCACATGCTCGATTTGACGAAATCACCTGAATCAGATTGACAGTTGGATCTGCTTTTCATCCGACGGCTGTGGTTGCTTCTTCAGAACTTCGAAACGGCCATCTTTATGCAATGGGCGCTGGCCTCTTTTCCTAAGCCTACCTTTCACATGACCTCAGGCTATGACCCTAGGCTTATATCCAAAGGTGCTTCAGGATTTCTCCCTTCAGATATTTTCACAACACTAGACCACAGAATTCCCGATGCTCGCTTTGACGAAATCACCTGACTCAGATTGGCTATTGGATCTGATTTGCATCTGATGGTTGTGATTTATTCATTGGAACCCTGAGCTAGGAGCTCTATGTGACAAGCACTCACCTTTATTTATGGACCCGCTTTCCATATGACCACAAGCTATGACTATGGGCCCAATTCCTGGGTGCTTCGTGACTTCGTGCTTCACAAACTTGCATCGTTCTCCATGCTAAAACCTCTAATTCGTGAAACTGTGAATCTGTTGATCTTGTGCCACCTACCCCTCTAGATCGGACGACCCGTGATAATTTTGGGTTTCGGGACTTCGGACCTTTGACGAACAAATTTAACAACATTTTGAACTCCCGATTCCCGCGATAATCTTCCACCATTGATCTCTCCCAATAATATTCATGGCCCAGATTTAATCTTTGCTTGACCTTTGATCTTGAGGTTTTTCTCTGGCACTAATCTTTGAGAAACTTTCAAATTCTGAAAACCCACGAACCGTCGATCTGAACTCCACATGGAATCCCAGCCATTGGAATATGAACTCGTCGGTTTGCTTGATTCGAGTCTAGAATGGGTCGCTCTAAGTGCTGCACCTTGAGCCTATGGCTGCGGCCTGTATAAACAAAGACTTGGACTACTGGTTGGGGGCTTGGAAAGACAAAGGACGAGTGACTGAGAAAAAGAGGAAATTGATCAACCTTAGAGAAAACGTAAAATATCAGGGCCGAGACCTCTTAGGTAAGACAACAAGGAAAAACAGGTTGTTCAAATGAACGAGGCAAAACAGAGAAAAATTTACAAGCCGAAGGGGAAAAAACTTAAGATTTGGTCTACGAAAAAGAGAGAGACAGGGAAAAATTACAGACTTAGGTAGAAACCACAAACCCACAAGACTCTGACAAGTTCATCTGATAACGCAAGGGAGGGAGAAGCATGGGACTATTTTAACCATTGGGTGAGGGAGGCCAATTAACCCTTAACATCGGCCAAGTCGCCTGTAATTTTGGCCTCGAAGGTTGTCAAGTGGGTATTGGTGGAAGTGATTTCATAGGTCATGTGTTGGATTTCTTCCTTGTTCTGTTTAGATTCGTCTTATAGATGAATGAATTATTGGTTGCAAGTGGTGGCCATGGGAGAATGAGGGGTACCAAGGAGGAGGAGTGGGTCCATAGAAAAAAAATGGAAAAATGATATATATGACTATTTTCAGGGTGAAAAATGGAAGGAAATGGGATATGTGTCAAATACGGGTGTTGGGAAGGGGTCGGGTCCACAGGAAAAAAAAAGGCTTGAAAATGATAGGTACCACTGTGATTAGGATGAAGAGAAGAATCCAATGGGATAGGTCTCAAATATTGGGGTGGGAATGATTCATACTATTTTTTACTCTTGAGCAGTTATACTCTGATATGAATAATATTGCAGTGGTGGAATGTCCAAATTCTTAACAGGAAGAAATTTGTAGTAATTTCGCAACCCAAATGCAAGAGGCAAGGTCACATGGAAATAGATCTTCAATATTCCTTTTTTTCTTTGTTTTCATCCCAAGGGGTAGTTTTATGGTTTCTACAAATAAGGGTTTTCCCTGTGCTATAACTCTTTGATATATGTGTGGAGTCAAATAGTAGTACTCAGCCCAATATCTCAAGGCACCAACTAAGGAGGCTAAACCATACCCTTAGTCGTACTACCTGATTACCCAAGCACTAGAGAGTATCTTCTCGAGTGTTGTTCTTGGTGGCACTATAGAAATGAGGCAGTCAATTGGTTTATCTATGGAGGGCTTCAAGATATTTAGGCCAATCTGAATGTAGGTGTTGTCTGATGCGCTACCACTCAAAGGAGTACCAACAGGGGTTACAAGGGTGGCCAACAATGTGCACTTAAATACCACTTGTATTTCCTGTGTGTATGCTTCCCCAACCACAAATTAATGCATTGAATGATAGATCATTGTAGCTTTAAGATGCCAGGATACGTCTCTACCCCGAAAAAAATAACCTACAATGTTCTACCAAGGAAAGTGCTCAGATATCACTTGTTGGGTACTAGATCTATTATAATAGCAGAAAAACATAAATAATGAAGAGAATAACAATGGAACATCAAAATATAAGGAATCACAACACCAAAATAACACCTTTATTGATAAGAAACAATGTTCACTTTACTCTTCAAGGGGGAAACCTCTAGCAGAGAAACGCTCTATTAAAATAATTCTTAAGACAAAACTTCTCATTCCCTCGACTCCTATTTATACAAAACTTTCACAAGCAATTTTTGGAAATAAGTTTTTAGGATTTAAGGAACCCAATTGTATCTTAGTATTTCATGTCATCCCTAGACCGAAGGTCAAACCGAAGCTGTCAACAAGTGTTTGGAAACATATTTTCACTTCTTTGTGTATGAATGCCAATCTCATTAGGTTCAGTGGCTACCACTAGTTGAATGGTGGTACAATACATCTTACCATGGTGCTACTCGCATGACTATCTTTGAGGTGGTCTATGGTAAAAATCCACCCTCTGTATTATCTTACTTTCCCAGTGTCTCTAAGGTTCAAGAGATCGAAAAAATCCTTATAGTTCGAGCTTACATTATACGCACCCTCGAAGAGAATTTGGTTATGACTCAGAATTGCATGAATAAACAAGACAATTAATGTAATTCTCAATGTCATTTTGCTAAAGGGGATCAGGTGTTTCTTTTTTCAATTTTCACGTGCAACTCTATGTGACAAATTTTCAAATCTAAAAATTGCATCCTAGTGATTTGACTGTAAATCCCTATCTTTTATCACTGATCAATTTTACACTGAAAATTATTAAATGAAAACATATGAAGCGGAAACACAAATATCAGAGATGAATCATCAACACACATGAAACAAAAATTTCATTTATGTCATCTTGTTAACATCAGAAATCCTGAGGGAAAACCTAGCCCTCCTAGCCAATACAATATCACCAAAATATGAGAACAACCTTGTCCTCCAAAGTCACCAAAATTGAGAACAACCTTATTATCCAATAACCAAACAAATCAAAAAACCAAACCTCAACAATATCCCTCGAAATATCCTCTTCCCAAAAATTTGTTGAAGACCACATGTACGGCCTATTGATGTCACATTTCATCCTGTACAAACCTTCTCCTTCCTATAAATACTATACATAATTCACCTTACTAGAAACCCACGTATATATACATGCTTCACCCTTCTGCAACCTGCATATATACGTGATTTGTCTCACCTACGACCTGCGTATATGCATGATTAGTCACATCCGTGACCTACGTATATACGTGATTCATCACACCTATGATATACTTATATACATGATTCATCACATCTATAACCTGCATATATGTACAAAAAAATCCCTCCACATGTGTGACCTTATTTTCTTCTGTGGTTGTCTTTCTCCTAGGCCAGATTTGCCTCCATCGTAGAATTTCCCTTTGCTGAGATCAACAATCCTCCTTGGAACAAGTGCAGACTCACTTATGTCAACTCCATCATGTCATCACACTATGACCATATGTGAAATGTCACAATGACCTCTCCCCTTTATATACAATCCTTAGGGGTCATCATAGAAGCCCCTCCACAAGTCAACATCAAATTGGGCTTTCCTTATGGGTGTGAAGCCCCAACATAAGCCCAAAAATCCAATCACCAAACCCATGAATCCCCCACTCAAATCCAAGGGGGTTTTCACCAAATAGAAAGTGTGATATGGTGTCCACGACGATTCCCACATGCCCAACACCTAGGTCCATCTGAGAATACCTACCCAAAGCTACACAAAATCAACATCTTTGTCTCCAACCATATAAGAAAACTTCCCTCAAAGAAGATCATTTCCAGGAACTTGCTCCAAAGTTTTATGGCCCTTATAAAATCCTCAAGAGTTTAGGGCCTATGGCTTACAAGTTATCCCTTCCCAGACACTCTAAGATTTATCTAGTTTTTCATGTTTTTTTCTTAAAGAAAGTGATTGGAACCAACTGCCAAATTCAAACTAGTCTCCCATAATTGGATGAAGAAGGCTCCATTTGGTTGCAACCACAAGTAGTCATGGACCAACGTAAGAATTGTCTTCATCAATGTACAATTCAATAATTGTTAGTATAGTGGAAGAATAAACAACTTGAGGATGCCACATGGGAGCCAACTTCCATTCTGCAACAATTTCCACATCTCAAGCCTTGAGGACACGGTTTTTCTTTAAGGAGGAGGGTATGTTAGGGTCCTAACCTCCTTAACCCCTCAAGTAGATAGAATAATATGTTTTTTTATGTAATAAAGGTCATCATTAATAAATAAGGCATGTTTAATAATGTGAACATGCCTAATGTAAGTAGACTTACTAGAAGGTTCCACCTCTAGAAATGTATTCCTCTAGAATGTTCTCAAGAAGATCGAAATAATATATATAAGGGTAGAAAGAATGAAAAAACTTGTCTTGTGAAATCATTTGTACTCAAGATATTCTATGTTGGAGGTTTCCCCTTGAAGAGGAAAGTGAACTTTTATCTCAATACAATAAAGGTATCATCATTTGGATCTATATTTTCATAGTGCTCACTATTTTGTCTTTTTCTATTAACTATTTTGGTAAGAATTTTGCTACTTCTCTATATATTTCTTCTGACACCTTACAATCAATGGGAATAGTGGCTTCCCTTGTAGAATGGTGGTATGACACCATTTATCATGGAGCTACCAAAATGACATCATATAAATTTTTCTAAAGGCCAAACAATCTTATCAATGACTTCCAATTTACTATGCACCTCTAAGGTTCATGCAATGGATAATACAATTCACACCAAAGAAGTCATTCTTTGCACACTTAAGGACAATTTCGTTGTGGCTTAAAATGGAATGAAATGAAAATCGAACCAACATCACTCAAAACATTCTTTTGTAGAAGGGGATCAAGTGTTTCTTCACATTCAACTCTAAAAACAAACATCACTCAAAGATTAAATCCACAAAAAATTAGCACCAAACTTCTATGGGCCCTCTAAGATTATCTAGCTCATTGGAAAAATGGCCTACATGCTGGCTCTTCTATCCCACTCCAAGATTCATCTAGTCTTTCATGTATCTTGTATAAAGAAGTTAGTGATATTGAATTGCAAGGTCCAAACTAGCTTATGAGGACTTGGTGAAGAAGGTTCCATTTGGCTCCAACCAGAAGCAATATTGGATACTAGAGAGTGTCAATTATACTAGGTTATTGTTTGAAAAGTACTTATCCAATTGAAATATGCCAAAAAATGTCACATCGAAACCAACAATGATTTTGCAACAATTTCTTCACCTCCAACCTTGAGGACAATGTTACTTTTCGAGAGGGGGGGGGAGGGGGTGCATGCTAGGGTCCTACCCTAACCTCCATACTTTAGGCTACTTAGGAGTTACTCAATTGATGTATGTGGCCATCCTCTCTGAATACGATCCATTATATAGTAGTGGGTAGTTATTTAATGTAAAAGGGTTATCTTTATTAAATAAGTCCCACTAGGTAATTGGTACTCATCAATGATGTGAACACAAGTAGTTAGGGTTTTGTTATTGAGAATTTATTTAAAGATATAGGAGACTATGAAATGTTTTTTCATGTATTATTGTATTTGGAGCTTTTCTCTATAAAAAGTCACCCCACATTAAGAGATAAATGAACATTACTTTATTTCTTCTAATTTTCATAATACAAGGGTATCTTTCATGATCTTATTTATCCATTGTATTTGGTTTTCTATATTTATAATACATGTATACTTGTTTTTTTTTTTCAAATCTAAAAGTTAAAGAACACTACAAAGTATTTAATAAACTCAAAATTAAAATAGATTTTATATCAACAAAATAACTTAATATGTAAAAAATAATTTTATTGCATCACAAAATTAATTTCATTCATTTAATTGTTATCAAAACATCTTACCAATGCAAATTTGTCTTAAAATTTTACTTTGTCGAATCTAAGTTTTTCCATTTCTTAAGGGTTAAGTTTTTTCATCAATGTTCATGAAAACCATCTCTTATCTCATATTTTCCATAATATCTTATAATTTAAACCCATTCGTGTGGGTTGTGCACATCTCTACAATAACATCATTGTATCTAAGAACATTTTAATTTATACTTTCAATAATAAAAGATTACAACCTCGGTAGTTATATCAACGACTTCATATAAAGTTGCATGTAAGAACAAATAACCTTTCATTTTATTCCACACCCCTTTTTAATAGTTTTCAATATTAAATATTAAATAGGAAATCTTATTATTTATTATTGTTACTTTTATTCTTTAGGATATTTTAACTATGGGTTGGTAAGTATTTGGATACTAATAAGTATTAATTGTTAATTTTATTTTTAAATTTTGAGGATATTTTAATTATGGGCTTGGTAAGTATGTGCAATGTTTTGGTATTTGTTATCGCACAGTGTGTAGTTTAGGAAAGTAGATGGATGAAAAGAGGTCAAAATTGCGTAGCTAAACCAATCCCACCCACTGTCACTTTGATAGGAAAGTTCTTTCTATTTATGGAGGTAAAGACCTCGGGAGACATCCCCGGTAACTTGGGTTTTTGAGAAGGCAAGAGGTTTTAGCAAGGATGAGTGATAATGATCCCCCTCACAAGTTACCACCTATTTAGAAAGTCCTGGCTTATAGCCAATAAATATATCCGGAAGTAATAACCAATAAGATCACCTGCCCAAGAACAAGACAACAATAAAACAGTGCATATGCAAGCTTGCTTGTTGGTTAGTACTTCATATAACCAATGACTTTATTGAATATAAGAAATTGAGTAATAAATATTGACGAAGTTAATGTCTATATAATAGAAACGATTACAATATTACTTCTCAATAAATGCTAAAGAAAACTTGGAATTCAATGTGACAAATTAGCACTTCATAGATAATGCCTTAAACAACCATTCAATTTCTTTCAAAGTGAAACAATAGCTGCACATAGGTATTTGTAGCACAACAAATATGGCAGCAACAATGAGTTAGCAGGGTTAGCCTAAGGCTAGGGTTAGAAAGATTAATAATTTCTCAAAGTGTTTGATTGAAGTTGTGATCAAGTTACTCAAGACCAAGGAGGCCTTAGATCAGTGCTTTATTAGGGTAGATGGAGTCAAAAGAAGAGGACACAAAAGTTGAAGGATCAAGTGAAGGTATAAAACCTAAGGACAAGAGGGTTAAACCTTGAGGTGTTTCTATGGCAAGGCCTTAAGGATGAAAACCTAGGGGAGAGAGGCTCACTTTGGTGTAGGGGAACTAGGCCACAATGGTCTCTCCTCCTTCCTTAGCTTAATGGCAATGGATAGCTTGAATAATGTTTGATAAGAGGTAAGACAAGAGGGTTTGTAAGCAACATGTTTCTAAAGAAAGGCCTTACTGAGCAAACCATAGGGAAAATCGGCTCACCAAGGTGTAGGGGAACTAGGCCTTCATGCGTTTTCTCCTTCTTAGCTCAACAAATAAGAAAACGACTAGCAGGGAGAAGAGGGATGGAGTGTTTCTAAGGCAAGGCTCTATCATCTTTTATAAATGGCTCAAAACCTTGATGGGGACATGAGACAAGGACCTTCAATGTGTACTTGTCACCTAGGGTTTATTCAACAAATTATAACAATAGATGCAAGAAAATAATACTAAAACCATTCAATTAAGAAGTTTTGCAGAAATTCACTTACATTTAACTAAGAAATCACATAGCAAACCCTAGTTGTAACACCTTCCACCAAGAGAAATGCCAAAAATGCCAATATAAGTCCAAAAACGTCTTCCTTCAATAAGTGTGCCTCCCAATTTCAGCCAAGAACTCCAAGAGTGGCACAAATTTCAGACCTCACTAATGAGTGAGTGAGAGATGATGAAAAAATGAAGGTAAAAACCCTCAATTTATACAATACCATGACCTAATTTTACTTTTTAGGTCATGAAAAAGGACGACAAGGCAAAAATACTAAAATCATATTGTTTTACATTAAATGCTTAAAATAAAATCATAATCAAGCAAAAGAGAGATGTCATCCCCTCTCTAGATTGACGTTAGCCCCTTCTAGGGAAAATGCAGCCTCCAGGAGGAAAACGTTAGCCCTCCTTGGGCTTCTCCAAGATGCCACACGTGCCAAACTGCCATGTCCATTTTCCAAAGCATCCATGAAGCAAGGATGACATCATGGATCTCATGGATGACGTCCTAAGCCTTCTAAGGCAAACGTTCCACTGAAAATGGGACAACCCCCCTAGGTCAAGCACTACTGAGGTGCCTCTGCAAGATGTCCTCCTTCTCTCCTGTGAAAAACCATATATCCTATCTCTACCCCCTACTGGGGTCTCAACATCCATTGGGTGGGATCTCCAGCCCCATGGAGGTCTAAATTGATCATCTCCCCATGTGTTCCTGTCCAACATGGTACTTGTCTATCGGGCATGATCCTGCACATCAACAGTTATTCCCTCTAGGGGATCATAAGTCACAAGGATCATAGAAATGTTAATCACATCTCATCATCAATATTATTAAACATGTGCATAAAACCCATATTATCCCATTTAAAAGCTCAAAGACATTATACAAGCCTGCAATACAAGTTTGGGGAAAGTGACAGGGCGTCCTATTGGGTTAGTGTCCACTGGAAAAGGAAAGTTCTCGGAAAAGACTTCATCTAAGCCATGTGAGTGGGTGATGTGTGTTATCACACTAAATTTCCTTGGGTCTTTTTAGTTTGTTTTCAATCCTTTTTAAGCCTTAGTTTTTAAAATTTTCTTTCAAGGTCTCATACCTTTAAAATTTATGATTGCTAGGACCCCTTGGATGATTAAAGTTTTTGAGTTTTAGCTCTAAGTTGATCCTCAAATTGATTTTTAATCCCTAAACCATTCCTATCTCATGTTTTACTTTGGTCCCCTTCATGATTTTCCCCTAGGTCGATACCTCCCATGATCAAGATGATGTGACAAACCTCTCTCCTCACTCATGACCTCACAAGCATGCCTCATTGTCCTCACTTACCTATCTAATCATATTTTTGAATTGGAAGTGTTGCCTACTCATTAGGTAGTTTCGTAATGCCTGTCACGTTTATCATACCAGTGCCCCAAGTCATGATTGGCACGACTGATACCATATCCCTTGTTTTCAGTGCTAGAAGTCGGTTAAAGTGCCTTCAAAATATTTTGCATTTATGTTCCTTGATAATGGTTTCTAATTTTGAAAAATCAACAGTGTTGCGTTGCGTGAATTCATCAGTTTTGATCAAGCAACCACATGTCAACCAAATATTACTACTGTGCAAGATTCCAGGGCCGAAGTTTCCTCATTTTCATCCTAAGATTTCATTGAATAGCTCAATAGGTGTCTACTACGTAGGTATCCACTGTTACCTCCTCTACCTATTAATCCTCACAGGAAATTTGTGCTCTGGTTTTGTTTTTCTAAGTTTGCACAGCGGTAAAAGATTCATCTTTGTATGATAGCTTCATCTTCTCTCTTTTTCAGACCTGTAAACCTCATGGCTCATATATGATTCAGATTTCTATTGTCTGCCTTAGCCCTTGAAGTTGCAAGCTTTAGACTAGTCTATCCTCTACGTATGCGTTGCGCTACCCAGAGGCATTGCTTAACCTCTCGTTGCTTCCCCTGCCTCCTTTCATATCGAAATTAAATGTTTTACTCAGTTCCATAGGGTCACCCTTGCATATTTGAAACCCCATTCAAAGTCTCCTGAGAATTACCAAACATTTTAAGAGCCCTCATTCTGAGTCATGGAGACCCCTAAATCGAAGAAGGCACATAAAGGAGGCAAGATAGTTAGGACAAAACCAGTGGACATGCTTCTTTTTAATACAAAACACATGGAAAGAGAGGCCTTTCAAAGAGTAGGTTGCCTCTTCTTTTATCAGAACATACAGAGAGGCCATCCAGAGGTAGAAAGACAGTTTTCATTGCAGTTTGATGGTAAGAAAACTAAGGTTGGGGATTTGGAGTTTGAAGCGACTGAAGTCTCCATCTCAGCTGCAACAGGTATCCCCATTACAGGTGAAAGGTGGTTCAAAGCCATGGATTTGATTTTAGCTTATGCAAAAGATCTCATCAAACCTGAATATCAAGCCAATGACCTGTCCAAAAGTATGCCAAGGAACCAATTGATTGAACAATTTGACAGACTACTAAATATCATACAAAGATATTTTACTTGTGAAGGAAGATTCAACACATTATACCAGTACCATATAATATTGTTGCTACATTTTACTGGTAAGGTTGAGATGAATATTCATTATTACTTGTTGAGGAGTATAGGTAAGATGTCAGACAGGATACAGGGAAAATCTAAAGATGTGGATTCTAGCCTTTTCCACTCTGGATTAATCAGAATGCCAGTATCTGAGGAATTGGGCAAGAAATATATTTCATGGGATCATTTTGTGTTTACCTCTCATTTTAAGTTGAATTTAGCACCCACTCCTCAATCACAGAGGGCAATTTCTTTGTCACATTCCAGTGCTACCAAAGCAGGGACCAGTAGGGAGAGAAAGGTCTTAGCCCCTGTTCAAGTGTTAGAGGTCAACAAGCAGGTCATTGAAGATGAGGAGGAAGTATGTCCTTCTCCACACAGAGATTTTTCACCACCTCCTCCACCGTGGTTAGAAGAGGTGCCTCCTTCTACCAAAGCTACATCTAAGAGAGGGAAGAAGATTATCTTTTCCCCTTCTCCTCCAGTAGTCGAAATCAAAGGTAAAAGACCTTTCACAAGGTAATAAATTCCTAAGGAGGATTATAGAGATCAGTCCTTACCAGAGATCCCTATTCAAAATAAGAAGGGGAAGAATATTGAAAAGCCTATATAGGAGAAATTAGAAACCCTTGTACAAAAGAAGAAGGGTAAAGGTGTTAAAGAACCTTTGGAGAACAGAGATGAATCCTATGAGAAAGGAATTAAGAATCTTTTCGAAAGAAAACAAGAATCCCTTGTACAGAAAGGTAAATGTAATAAAGTACCTTTGCAGAGAAAAGAGAAAACCCCTATGAAACACTTTGAGGAGCCTATGGTAAGAAATGAAGAAACCACTTTGCAGAGAAAGAAGGGTAAAAGTAAGAGCACTGATAAACCTAATGAGGTGGAAAAAAAACTTCCCATGCAGGAGGAAGAGGAGTCTGAGGAAAAGCCTATTAAGATTGAGCATTCCACTGTCCCTCCTGACAGTCAGACCTACAAAAGACTTATCAAGCAGCTTAGAGATGAAAGGAAAGAAATAGCTCGTCTTAAAGCAGAAGACAAGGTCCACTTGGCTCAGATGGAAGAGCTCGTGGTTGGATACAATCATACCCTTGAATTGGCAAGGTTTGCAGTGAGAAAGGCTCTGCCCCTTCATAAACAAATGAAGAATCTTTACAGACAGAATAGAGGCTTTCAATCTCAAAAAAGGAAGTTAAAGGCAGAGCTGAAACACTTTCAAGATGAGGTAGCCAAAAGTAATTTATAGGTGTTGGTTGAAGCTTCCATTGAGGATGATAAACCAACAACTAAGGAGAGCACAACTACACAGAAGAAGCATGTCAATGCTAAGAAAAAGAATTTTGTTGTGCCAATTGAAGATCCTCTTTCTACCAGAAAGAGTGTGAGGCTAAGTGTTAAAATGACAAAATGGTTGGTAATGGTAAACCCCATTTTTGAGAATTGTTCCTTTTTGGGAGGGTTAACTGATATTCACATACTAGTTGTGCCATCTATACAGGCTTATAGGCATTTAGCTATATGGATTTTTATTTTTACTAAGTGATAGCTTCACCCAATGGTAAAAGGCACTACCTATGGTACGATCAAGGCACCTAAGTAAAATGTTTTTTTCATCATGAAAGGACACACACTGCTCTGTAGATATTCAAGATTGAAAGGCATTGCGTTTTGGCAATGCTACCCGAACCTGTATGCAGACGCAGTGTAAGTGATGCTACGTAAAGGTGATGTGTAATATTCCACAGAGAATATAATCGGCATACAGGTGCAACACAGTGGTGCTACCCACAGGCTCTACGTAATATTTGGCAGGGAGCAAGTTTACACGCAGGCACAACACAGGGGCGCTACCTATAGGTGCTACCTAATATTTCAACAGAGGACCAATGTTGGTGCATATGTGCAGCACCGTGGCATTACCTACAAGCACTACCTTCTCTCCTTGTTCCGTTTTACGGTGTGCTACCTAGAATTGCTACCCAAGGAAGTTGCTAGCAAACACCAGGAATCTAAGAGGACTAGGCCAACAACGTTTGGATAAGTTGATGATGGAGAAAGTTATAGAAGTAGCAGCTGGAATTTTGAGGACAACTACAGGCTCCAAAAGGACACATGGGAAAAAAGGATCTGATCAGTAAAAGAGGATCAAAGAAGTTAGAAGCATGATTGGATTAGTCACCAACATTTCCCTGTTTTATAGCATAGGTTGTTATTCTAGTTGTTAGAACAAATAAATGTTTAGAGATTTTCAAGGGAAACAGGCCAGCTTGTACCTCCAGTTGTTGCCTCCCTTTCTTTTTATAAATAGATAGATCAATTTATTTAGTAGGTTTGGATGGTTGAGAAAGGCTCCCTTTACTTGTAATATTTTGATGAAGTGACTATGATCTAGTGATGTATTGGACTTAAGACTTTTTGGCTAATAGAAATCATCTTCTCTTTTAGTCTATTTTCTTCTGATGCTAAATGTTCATGATTTGAATGATTCACATGAATTATTGTGGTGATGTTATGGTGAATGTTTGATCATTATATTATCATGATGTTTATTTAGCTTCCTTAGTTTTTGATGTCAAGAATATCTTGTGATTAGAAACTTTCTTCCTTAGTCTTTTGTAGACCTGATGTTTGCAGCAGTCCCTACACTCCTCTCACTCAAGTCTTCCCTTTGTTCATACTTACTCCCAAACTACTGATAGAAGTTGGCCAAGACCTTAATTTATGGTGCATGATAGCCCTGTTGTCTGAGTTAGAACATTACCATTTGAGCCCTTTTTCCATTTGACCCTTTAAACACTCTTTCATTCATGTATAACTTCATGGGTATTGGGCTTGCCTTCCATACAATCTAAAGGTGACTCCTAGTGCTAACATTCTTGGCACCGTTTCCGAGGACGATTTGAAGACTTTTCCCTAGGATTAAAATGACACAATATTCTAGTTCTAAAGGTGCATTAGAAATCAGTATTTCAAACATTGTAGACTGCACCTGGCGAATCCATTGTTTCATCTCTAGCACCTAAATGCAGACATATGAGATCAAATCCACTGCTACCTTTGGTACCACCTGAGGCTGACCCGGAGAAGATAATCAGGAAGGGAAAATCTTCCCAAAAACTTTTTTCTGTTGTTGCTACAAGTGCTTATGGTCGGTTGCCTGATTCTACTCTTGATACTCCAGTTGTTTTATCAAGTGAGCTTCCTTTATCTTATGTTGAAGTATCTAAAAAGATTGATTTTGAAGAGTTTCATGTTGAATATTCTTCCTTTGAGACTGAATTGAAAGAGGAAAACATTGATATATTTCCTTCCCTTGATATTGAGAAGTGCTTCAACCTTGATAGTTTTGAATCTTTCCCTACGTTAGGTTTTTCTACACCTCTTTCTGTTAAAAAATTTGTTGCCAAAGAAGTAGGAACTTCATCTCCCTCTCAGACCTTACCATCCTCTTCAAAGACTCAACCTTCTATTGTGAAAACTGAAACCCCCCCTTCATCTGTTCCTTCCTCTCCTACTCTACATACAGTCAAGTCTCCTTCTCCTTCTTGTTCACCAAGAATCCAAAATCAAATGGTAGTTGTTAACCCCCCTACTAATAGGATGGATGCCATAGTGGCTGCAAGATATGCTCCTCTACTTTTACCTGAGCCACTGAATGCTCTTCCCCCTGGAGATTATTTGAAATGCATGCCTAAGTTCATGGGAGAAGAAGATGTAACAGTTGAGGAACATCTTGTTGCTTTTTACAGCTATGCAAATAACAAAATATTGAAAATGAAGATGTTTGGATGAGGGTTTTTGTCCAAAGCCTATTTGGTGAGGCTAGGAAGTGGTTCAGGGGTGTGGCCCATGGATCCATTATTGGTATTGAGGCATTGGATGAAGCCTTCTTGAGGCATTGGGGGGACAAAAAGGATTTTTTGTACTACATCACCGAATTTGGGTCTTTGAAAAGGAAAGAAGGAGAGTCAGTATATGACTTTTCTAAAAGATTTAACAAAATGTACAAGATTATTCCTGATGAGATCAAACCCACTGAAACTATGGAAAAAATCACTTATGCTAGTGCATTTGATTCGGAATTCTGCCTCCTTTTGAGAGAAAGAAGGTCACCTTCTTTGGTTCACATGCAAGATGATGCCTTAGAGGTAGAATCCAACATAGTGGCATCAGATAATCTTAGAGGGAAATCTATTAGGGATAGGAGAAAAAACAAAGATGAAGCTTCAACTTCTGATTCCTCTGTTGTCCATTCTCAAGTATATGAGCTGACCAAATTAGTAAAATCTCTCTCCACTGAAATTGAGAAATTAAAATCAGAAGGGAAACAGACATATAGAAATGCTCAAAACAATGATAACATAGGTAACTATAGGAGACCAAATAATTCTCCCCAAATATTTCCTAGGGATCCTAGAAACAAAGAGAGAGATGATCAAAGGGTACAGGATCCTTTGCAAAATAATTTAGTGGCAGATGAAGAAGAAGAGGAGGTTGAAGTTGATCCTGAGATTCACTATTTAGGTGATACTTCCCCATCCCCACACTTGACTCAATCCTCTTATGAGCAATCTTTAATGGATATTCAAATTAATGAGTTAAGCAAGGGAGAGAAAGCAAAGGAAAATCCTAGTAGATATAATCTAAGATCTAAGAAGAATGTAGAAAAAACTGATGCCCCTAATCATCCTCTTCAAAAAGAAGATTCTGCCAAGGCTGTGACAGTGAGCAGCAAGGAAAAAGACTCTCAAACCCCTCAAGTTTTGATCAGAGATCCTCCTCCTGAAACCAAAGAGATCTTGAAGACTTCCCCTTCCTTCAGTTTTGAGAATGAGATCCAGAAAATAAAGATCCCTATACCTTTTTTGGAATTGATAAAAAATGAGGATTTTAAAAAATATTTATCCAAAATGTTACAACCAGAATCATCTCCAAATCCCACTGATTCTATAAATTTGCAAGGTGAAAAACAAGCAATGATTTTAGGTCCTTTGATAGAATAAAGAGATGACTCATCCCCACCTTTCTATACTTCACTGAATATACATGATAAGGTGCTACACAATTGTCTCATGGATTCAAGGGAATCCCACAATCTTATGTCAAAATCTGTTATGGATGAACTTGGATTAGAAGTCACAAAGACCTATCATGACTTATATTCTTTTGACTCCAGAAAAGTCAAATGTATTGGAGTCATTAAGGATATGGTGGTGACCTTATTTCAGCTGCCCATGAAGAGTACACTTATGGATATCGTAGTTGTTGATGTTACCCCCAAGTTTGGCATGCTCTTGTCAAGATCCTGGATAAAAAGACTTGGGGGAACCTTACAGATGGATCTCTCTTATGATACTATTCCTGTTTTTGGAGGAGAGCATAAAAGACTTTACAGGGAAGCTCAATTGGCTTACATCATTAGTGATGAAGCAAACCCCACCAATCACCCTATTTTTGCTTTTGATACAGATCTGGGATCTAGTATTTTGCAGCTCACCGATGCCTCGGAAGCCCCTTTAGAAATTAGAAAAAAGTCCATCAAATTTTCTGAAGAGTCTCCTCTAACTACTTCTGTTTGGAAGATGTTCTTTGATGGAGCCTCTTCCAAGGAAGGTGTTGATACTGGGGTGATCTTTGTCTCAGCAACTCAAGAAACTATATCTTTGTCATATAAACTAGAATTTGAGACTACTAATAATGTGGCAGAGTATGAGGCTCTTGTCTTGGGTTTGAGGGAAGCAAAAGACATGGGGATAGAGGAGTTGTCAGTATTTGGGGATGTTGAATTGATAGTCTATCAGATTAAAAATATTTATCAAACAAAGCATCCTAGGCTTAGATCTTACAGAAATGAAGTATGGGATTTAGTGGACAGTTTTTTCTCTACTTTTAATATATCATTCATTCCTAGAGAAGAGACTATTGTGGCTGATTCTTTGGTTGTATCAACAAGCAACTTTAGAATTCCTATACCACCAAAAATCAAGTATGATGTAGAAGTCAAATACAGGCCTTCTATACCGGACAATGTAAAATATTGGAAGGTGTTCGAAGATGATTTAGAACTTAAAAATTTTCTTGAGACTGTTGATGAATTTTCTGCATTGCACATTGATCAGGATCATGATCCATAAATCACTCCTCATGCTAATGTTTTCCTCAATAGAATTGCTAATCATCATATTGTGCAGCTGCTTAGCAATCATATACCAAATGGATTGGTTCCTTTGGAAATATTATTTGATGGAAATGTTGTGGCATTGAAAGGGAAGGTATCCACTAATGATGTTGATATCACTGAGTGCAATGTGGGCACTGAAAAAGATCCAAAATATGTCAAACTGTCAAGCAGCCTATCAGAAAAGAAGAGGGAAGAATACACTAAGTTGTTGAAATAATTTACTGATGTAATCGCTTGGACTTATGAAGATCTTAAAACTTATGAAACAAGCATAATAGAGCACAAGATCCCATTAAAATAAAACACCAAACCTTTCAGGAAAAAGTTGAGGCAAATCAATCCTATGTTGTTGCCTGTCATGGAGAAAGAAGTTAAGAAGATTTTAGATGAAAAAGTTATCATTCCTTTGAGGTATTCCGAATGAGTATCCAATTTGGTCCCAGTAAGAAAAAAAAATGGGGAAATCAGACTTTGTGTTGATTTCTGAAATCTGAATAGAAGCTCAAAGAAGGATAATTATCCTTTACCCAAGATGGAGCACATATTACAGAAGGTGACAGGAGCAGCCATGATGTCTATGGTTGATGGATTTTCTAGATACAATCAAGTATCTTTTTTTCCAGAAGACGGGGAGAAGATGGCCTTCACCACTCCTTGGGGGACATTTATGTACGCCGAGATTCCCTTTGGTTTGATGAACACAGGGGAAACTTTTCAGCGATCTATGGACATAGCATTTATTGGAGAAAAGGATAAGTTTGTTTTTATCTAATTGGATGACATAACTGTCTATTCTCAGTCTGATAAGGAACATTGTGATCATTTAAGGAAGGTTTTCTTGAAATGCAGAAAATTTGGCCTCTCTTTGAATCTGAAAAAATCATTGTTTTCCATGAAAGAAGGAAAATTATTGGGCCATATCATGTCAGCTGAAGGGGTAAGGATTCATTCCAGTAGGGTTGAAGCTATACAAACTTTGTCACTCCCTAGATCTAAAAAAGAGGTACAATCTTTTCTGGGAAAAATCAACTTTTTGAGAAGATTTGTGTCAAATTTTTTTGAGTTAGTTAAGTATATCACAGCCATGATGAGGAAGGATAGTGAAATCAAATGGAATACTGAGGCCCTTGATTCTTCTGATCAAATAAATAAAGCCTTGACAAAAGCCCTGGTTCTTGTCAGCCCTGAATAATCCAAGGACTTTCTTATTTTTTCTTTTGCTTCTTTTGATACAGTAGCAGCAGCCCTATTGCATAAAAATGTTAAAGGCTTAGAGCAACCCATTGCCTTTTTCAGTAGGGAACTGAGAGATGCAGAACTAAAGTATGACATTATGGAAAAACAAGCATATGCATTAGTTAAAGATCTTAAGTCCTTCAGAGTTTATGTTATGCATTCAAGAGTTATTGCTTATGTCCCATCAGCTATTGTAAAATAAATTCTTATTCATCCTGATATAGATGGAAAAAGAACCAAGTGGATTGCTAAACTACTTGAATTTGATTTGTATATTAGGCCCAAAAAATTGGTTAAAGGCCAAGGTTTTGCCAAGCTCTTGGCTGAATCAAATTGCTCAGCACTGGGGGTGAATTTCATTCACTCATGTTCAGAAAATCAGCAGGCTGAAATGAATGATAAAGGCCCTCAAGTCATTTCTACATTGGAAGATTACAACTGGTACAAAGACATTATATTTTTTTTGCAAAATTTACAGTGGTATGGAAAGGAACAAGGTGAGGGCGTTAAAAATCAAGTCAATAAAGTACTACTTTGTTGATCAAATTTTGTATTGGAAAGATCCATTAGGAGTGCTTTTGAGATGCCTAGATCCCCAAGAAGCCCAAAATATTATGTCTGATTTCATGACAGTTTATGTGGGGGGCATCATTATTGGATAACCATGGCATACAAGATCCTCAGAGTTGGGTACTTCTGGCCCAGTTTGTTCACAGATGTTTGTGCTAAGATCATAGCCCGTGCTAAGTGTCAAAAATTTTCCAGAAAGCAGCAGCTTAAGCCTTTGCCATTGAAGCCTGCGGCAGCCTCAGGACCCTTCCAGCAATGGGGCCTAGATTTTATCGGGGAAATACATCCCACCTCAAGTGGTCAACATAGATGGATCTTGACTACTACATATTACTTTACTAAATGTATCGAAGCTATTCCCACAAGGAATGATTCACATAAAGTGATCATTGGTTTCTTGGAAGACATCATAACAAGGTTTGGGTGTCCTGACAGAATCATCACTGATAATGCTGCATCATTCAAGGCTGAACCATTAATTCGGTTCTGTGAATAGTTTGGGATCACTTTGATTCATTCTACCCCTTATTATCCGTAGGGAAACGAGCTTGCAAAATCCTCAAACAAAAGCATTATAAAGATTATTAAAACGTTGTTAGAGGATAACAAAAGGGCATGGGATTCGAAACTCAAATTTTCTCTATGTGATGACAGAGTGACAGTGAAAATATCCTTGGGACTCTCCCCTTTCCAGCTGGTATATGGAGTTGAGGTAGTTTTTCCTTCTCAGTTTGCATTACCTGTGGTAAAATTCTTCCAGGATTATCAAGGGGAACCTGATCATATGATCAGAAGGATTTAGTAGTTGGTTGAAGTGCAACAGACCCAGGAGCAGATTGTAGACAAAGTAGTTGACCATCAACTGAAGATCAAAGTTCAAACAGGCTTTCGACAAAAAGGTGAGCAAAGAGGACTTTCAATTGGGTGATATGGTGCTCAAATGGGATGCACTGAAGTAGGATAAAGGAAAGCATGGTAAATTTGAAGCTTTATGGATGGGTCCTTTCAAAATCTCTGAGGTATTCTCTAATAACACTTTCAAGTTGCAGAATATGGAGAATGAAGAGGTTTTTGGTGGCCCTGTCAATGGGCATTTCCTAAAAAAGTACTTTTCTTGAGGTTTGATTGGCTCTTCATGTCATTGTAAATATCATTCTCTTTTTATTTTTGTTTCAATAACTACCCCATAGCCCTAGGATAAGGCACTGAATCTACTCATTCTTGGCAGCCCGCAGGGGGCATGCCATCCCCTATGGAGCCAATGTTATCACACTAAATTGCCTTGTGTCTTTTTAGTTTGTTTTCAATCCTTTTTAACCCTTAGTTTTTAAATTTTTCTTTTAAGGTCTCATCCCTTTAAAATTTATGATTGGTAGGACCCCTTGGATGATTAAAGTTTTTGAGTGTTAGCTATAAGTTGATCCTCAAATTGATTTTTGATCCCTAAACCATTCCTAGCTCATGTTTTACTTTGGTCCCCTTCATGATTTTCCCCTAGGTCAATACCTCCCATGATCAGGCTGATGTGACACACCTCTCTCCTCACTCATGACCTCACAAGAATGCCTCATTGTCCTCACTTACCTATCTAATCATATTTTTGAATTGGAAGCGTTGCCTACTCATCAGGTAGTTCCGTAGCACCTGTCACATTTATCATACCACCACCCCAAGTAATGATTGCCACGACCAATACCATATCCGTTGTTTTCAGTGCCAGAAGTTGGTTAAAGTGCCTTCAAAAGATCTTGCATTTATGTTCCTTGATAACAGTTTCTAATTTTGAAAACTCAATAGTGTTGCACTGTGTGAATTCGCCAGTTCCGATCAAGCAACCACATGTCAACCAAATCTTACTACTGTTCAAGATTCCATGGCTTACTTTTCCTCATTTTCATCCTAATATTGCGTTGAAGAGCTCAACAGGTGTCTACTATGAAGGTATCCATTGTTACCTCCTCTGCGTATTAATCCTCACAGGAAATTTGTGCTCAGGTTTTTGTTTTGCTAAGTTTGCACAACGGTAAAAGATTCATATTTGTATTATAGCCTCATATCCTCTCTTTTCCAGACCTGTAAACCTCATGGCCCATATATGAGTCAGATTTATGTTGTCTTCCTTAGCCCTTGAAGTTGCAAGATTTAGACTAGTCTATCCTCTGCGTATGCGTTGCGCTACCCAGAGGCATTACTTAACCTCTCGCTACTTCCCTTGCCTCCTTTCACCTAAAAATTAAATGTTTTACTCAGTTGCATAGGTTCAGTCTTGCATATTTGAAACCCCATTCAAAGTCTCCTGATCATTACCAAACCTTTTAAGATCCCTCATTCTAAGTCATGGAGACCCCTAAATAGAAGAAGGCACATAAATGAGGCAAGATAGTTAGGACAAAACAAGTGGACATGCTTCTTTTTAATACAAAACCCATGGAAAGAGAGGCCTTTCAAAGAGTAGGGTGCCTCTTCTTTTGTCAGAACATGCAGAGAGGCCATCCAGAGGTAGCAAGATAGTTTGCATTGCAGTTTGATGGTAAGAAAACTAAGGTTGGAGATTTGGAGTTTGAAGTGACTGAATCCTCCATCTCATCTGCAACAGGGATCCCCATTACAGGTGAAAGGTGGTTCAAATCCATGGCTTTGAGTTCAACTTATGAAAAAGATATCTTCAAACCTGAATATCAAGCCAATGACTTGTCCAAAAGTATGCCAAGTAGCCAATTGATTGAATAATTTGACAGACTACTGAAGATCATACAGAGATATTTTACTTGTGAAGGAAGATTCAACGCATTATACCAGTACCATATAAGATTGTTGCTACATTTTACTAGTAAGGTTGAGATGAATATTCCTTATTACTTGTTGAGGAGTATAGGTAATATGTCAGACAAGATACAGGACAAATATAAAGATGTGGATTCCAGCCTTTTCCACTCTGGATTAATCAGAATGCTAGTATCTAAGGAATTGGAAAAGAAAGATATTTCATGGGAGCATTTTGTGGTTACCTCTCATTTTAATTTGAATCTAGCACCCACTCCTCAATCACAGAGGGAAATTTCTTTGTCACCTTCCAATGCTACCAAATCAAATACCAGTAGGGAGAGAAATGGTAGAGCCCTTGTTCAAGTGTCAGAGGTCAACAAGCAGGTCATTGAAGCTAAGGAGGAAGTCTGTCCTTCTCCACATAGATATTTTTCACCACCTCCTCCACCAAAGTTAGAAGAGGTGCCTCATTCTACCAAAGCTACATCTAAGAGAGGGAAGAATCTTCTCTTTTCCCCTTCTCCTCCAACAGTCGAAATCAAAGGTAAAAGACATTTCATAAGGTCATCAATTCCTAAGGAGGATTATAGAGAGCAGTCCTTACCAGAGATCCCTATTCAAAAGAAGAAGGGGAAGAATATTGAAAAGCTTGTAGAGGAGAAATTAGAAACCTGTGTACAAAAGAAGAAGGGTAAAGGTGCTAAAGGACCTTTGGAGAAGAGAGATGAGACCTCTGAGAAAGACATTGAGAATCCTGTCGAAATAAAACAAGAATCCCTTGTACAGAAAAGTAAAGGTACTAAAAGACCTTTGGAGAAAAAAGAGGAAACCCCTGTGAAACACTTCAAGGATCCTGTGGTAAGAAATGAAGAAACCATTGTGTAGAGAAAGAAGGGTAAAAGTAAGGCCACTGTGAAATCTGATGAGGTGGACAAAACACTTCCCATGCAAGAGGAAGAGGGTCTGAGGAAAATCCTATTAAGACTGAGCATGACATTGTCCCTCCTGACAGTTAGACTTACAAAAGACTTATCAAGAAGCTTAGAGATGCAAGGAAAGAAATAGCTCATCTTAAAGTAGAAGACAAGGTCCACTTGGCTCAGATGGAAGAGCTCATGGTTGGATACAATCATACCCTTGACTTGGCAAGGTTTGCAATGAGAAAAGCTCTGCCCCTTCATAAACAACTGAAAAATATTTACAGATAGAATAGAGGCTTTCAGTCTCAGAACAGGAAGTTAAAGGTAGAGCTGAAACACTTTCAAGATGAGGTAGGCCAAAGGAATTTATAGGTGTTGGTTGAAGCTACCATTGAGGATGATAAACCAACAACTGAGGAGAGCACAACTACACAGAAGAATCCTGTCAATGCTAGGAAAAACAAGTCTATTGTGCCAATTGAAGATCCTCTTTCTACCAGAAAGAGTGTGAGGCTAAGTGTTAAAATGAAAAAATAGTTGGTTATGGTAAGCCCCATTTTTTAGAATTGTTCCTTTTTGGGAGGGTTAACTGATATTCACATACTAGTTGTGCCATCTATATAGGCTTCTAGGCATTTAGCTATATGGATTTTGAGTTTTGCTAAGTGACAGTTTCACCTAGTGGTAAAAGGAACTACCTATGGTATGGTCAAGGCACCTAAGTAAAATGTTTCTTTCATCATGAAAGGACACACACTGCTATGTACATATTCAAGATTGGAAGGTGTTGTGTTTTGGCAATGCTACCCGAACCTGTATGCAGACGCAATGTAAGTTCCGCTATGTAAAGGCACTACGTAATATTCCACATAAAACATAATTAGCATACGGGTGCAACACAGTAGCATTACCCACGGGCGCTACATAATATTTGGCACGGAGCAGGTTTACACATAGGCACAACACATGGGCGCTAACTACAGGCGCTGCCTAATATTTCGACAGAGGACCAATGCTGGCGCATATATGCAACACAATGGTGTTACCTACAGGCGCTACCTTCTCTCCTTGTTCCATTTTACGGTGTGCTACCCAAGGAAGTTGCCAGCAAACACTAGGAATCTAGGAGGACTAGGCCAACAGCTTTTGGATAAGTTGATGATGGAGAAAGTTACAGAAGTAGAAGTTGGCATTTTGAGGACAACTACAGGCTCCAAAAGGACACATGGAAAAACAGGAGTTGAGCAGCAAAAGATGATCAAAGCAGTTAGAAGCATGATTGGATTAGTCACCAGCATTTCCCTGTTTTATAACATAGGTTGTTATTCTAGTTGTTAGAACAAATAAATGTTTAGATATTTTCAAGGGAAACATGCCAAGCCATACCTCCAGTTGTTGCCTCCCTTTCTTGTTATAAATAGATATATCAATTGCTTTAGTAGGTTCATATGCTTGAGCAAGGCTCCCTTTACTTGTAATATTTTGATGAAGTGACTATGATCTAGTGATGTACTGGACTTAAGAATTTTTGGCTAATAGAAATCAGCTTCTCTTTCAGTCTATTTGCTTCTGATGCTAAATGTTCATGCTTTGAATGATTCACATGAATTATTGTGGTGATTTTATTGTGAATGTTTGATCATTATATTATCATGATGTTTATTTAGCTTCCTTAGTTTATGATGTCAAGAAGATCTTGTGATTAGAAAATTTCTTCCTTAGAATTTTGTAGACCTGATGTTTGCAGCAGTACCTACACTCCTCTCACTCAAGTCTTCCCTATGTTCATACTTACTCCCAAAATACTGATAGAAGTTATCCAAGACCTTAATTGTTGGTGCATGCTAGCCCTGTTGTCTGAGTTAGAACATTACCATTTGAGCCCTTTTTCCATTTGACCCTTTAAACACTCTTTCATTCACGTATAACTTGATGGGTACTGGGATTTCCTTCCATGCAATTTGAAGGTGAATCCTAGCGCTAACAATGTGGATAAGGGATGTCCACACAATGGGTGCAGTGGAAGTAGGGGAATGCAAAGTTTTACCTGTGGGTTCCTTTGTAGAAGGTGAGTTTCACCTGTCATGGATGCAATTTTTTCCAAGCCCAATTCATGCCTTTTATTCTTTATTCTTATTTCTTTTTCTTCAAGAAGCTAACCAAGGGACATTGCCCTGGCATGGTTACCAGTGGTGGCAGTGTTACCCACAACTAATTTCATATAAATGAGAAGGTTGGCTCGTGATGAGACCCCCTTTCTCTTGGTCATGCAACCAACAGTCACTACTCTGGCATGGTAACCATATGCTAGTAGTGTCATACTGCTAGGTACCCATGGACCCAATAGGTTGGCTTGTGATGAGACCCCCTATCCTCTGACTAAGCCTTGTTTTTTATTATTTTTTATGGGTCCCTCTTGTTTCTTACTGAGAATCCTTTTACTGCTTTCTCGAGGATCCCTGGGAGAAGCATCTCGAGGTTCTATTTTTAGGCTTTTATCTTTTTCCAGCTTCCTTTTACCTTCTAGGCCTTTAGCCCCTTCTTCCCATGAGGTAAGGTGCAACCCAAAAATGATTGGCCAACCCAGTTCCCGGACAAGTGTAATGGGATAGATGAGCAGGATGCAAGATGAAAAAGTGGTGCTATGACGGGAGCAGACGATGACTCTTCAGTAATCCCCCCGGTGGAAAACCAAAACCTACAAACACAAGCTTACTATGGAATCCTATCATTCCCCCCAGATATGGTCAAGTGGGCAAGTATAATATACAATAATTTGTTAGAAACACAAGGAATTAAATGCACATATTCAAAGGTTTTGAAGATCAGAGTGACACATACCATGATACCCGGACTCATTACCTCATGGAGCAAGAACCATTTCTGACAGGAGACTAGGTCGATGGTGATGGATGTTGTTGTTTATGGCAAAGTAGTGGCGCTAAAAGGGAGAAAATATGGGCCCTCCAGGGCCATGCTAAAAGTTGATCCAACTCTTGGTACTCCATGTCTAGGACCTGTGGGCCTCGAGACATGATCTCCTAGTTATCCCTAAAAGTGGGGGATAACATGTGGCTCCAACTCGGGGACATGTTCTCACCATAGAGCGCATGAGAAACTCAACATCTCTGGCATAACATTTGATCTCAATAGCAATTATTAGTAACCGATTGGGGTGGTGATACCACCCCAACACACAAACACACACACACACACACACACACACACACACACACACACACACATATATATAAGACTAAAATAAAACAATCATAAGTGTGAATATGAAAGAAATCTACTCTAGCATGCAATGCAGATGGTATAATACAATGAATGCAAAAATTCTTACTTACCTATTGGCTTGGATGTTTGATGTGGTCAAATGATCAGCGAAACTTACCCAACAATGTCCCATGATACCTTCCTTTGTGCTTCGTCATAAGCCAAAATAGTGATAATTTAAGGACAACAACAACATGAGTTAGAAAATGTATCATATCAGTGGAAACTATAAGATCTAGCTCATGGAAGCGGGTGGGAGGGAAAAATCTATGCCAAGACATACTCTTAGGAGAGTGCTCAATCCATCTCAGAAAAGGATCGTGAAAGGTGAAAGGTTCGAAAAACCGACTCGAGGAAACTGAAAGATGGCTACCTTGGACGTATTCACAATTTGAGGCCTGAGAAGGGATTGGCAAGAACTGAAAGGATGACTGAAAATTCCTTAGGGGGAAGCTTGAAAACTGTGATAATAAGCTTCTTCTTGAGGTATTCAACTTTCCCCCAAAATCTAGGAAGAGGTTTCATTTTAAAGGAGACTTGGGATAAGGGATATGTTTCCAAACCATACCTTCAATCATGTGGTGAGGTAAAGTAATCAAAGGGAGGTGGAAAATATTTTCACAAGTGTCCCACTTCAGGGAAATAACTTCCTCACTTTTATCAAAACTTGAGCACAACAATGGTTGATAACTTTCTTCATAGAATAAATATATGTTCTCAGAGGAACAATCATCAAAATCCTCAAGGTATGACCAAAAATCATTAGGAGATCATAGCATCAAGTCATCCTTGGGTGTCCGAATAAAGTCAAGTTCTTGTTGCCAAATGTCAAAATCACTAGTAACTTCATGTGATAGTTGTAAGGGAAACTTTTGGAGATGATTCTCAATGTCATAAATGGGATCCCCATCAAATCCAATCACATCCCATTTACACTTCCCGGCATGTATGAATTCATCAATGTTATCAACAAAGTCCTCATTTTTATCAAAACATGAAGGGGTTAGAACATCCAACACTTATTTTCTCTCTACATCATAAGATAAAGAATCATTAAAAATTTGGAAGGGGAAATAACTCACCTTGTTTAATCCTTCTTGTGCAAGAGCTTCAAGTATTTGGATAACTTCATTAGGTGGAAGATCTGCCTCTACATCTTCAGTATTGAGCTATAGAGGATCAAGCTTGACCAAGGGTTCCATTTCTTCTTCACTCTCTGAATCATAGAACAAGGTATCATAAAAAAACTAGAAAGGAAAATGACTTACCTCATTCTCTTCATCTTGTGTAGGAGGGACAGGATCTTGGAGAGCTTCATCAGACCGAGGAGCGGTTACTGGTGCTTCACCCTCATAATTCACTTCTCTAGTTATATCTTCACTGCATTTTATTGAATCATGGGAGAAATCTTGCTCCTCTTCAAGGGGTTGACAATATTCTTCATAAATCTCTTCTTTCATATCAGAGGGTTCTTGATGTTGAACATGATACGTTTTCCTGAGATCTTCTACAATCTCAGTGATGAATCCTCCGTCTTCCAAGGATATTGTGAGATTCTGAAGGGCATCTTCATACGTTTGGCAATGTGGTTTGGTAAAGTCAACAAACCTACTGATGAGGTGTACGAAAGACGATATACCCTTATCTTGGAAACAACCTTTAAACCAATCTTGCAAGAAGGATGGAAAAGAGAGTATGAATAGTTTTATTAGAGCATCCTCCCCTCCCAATTCTACCTCGCTTATGTGCTCCAAAAAAATTATGATGTGAGGAGTTGGGAGGCCCCAAAATCTTGGAAGGTTGTTTGACCATTTTGTATCAAAATGGGATGGGTATCCTTGAAGGATTTTGAAATCAATAGTTGGATACAGTCGTTCCCAGGATGCCATGATCCCATAACTTGGAAATATCACAGAGTTGAGAATAAGGTGGCACCTAGGAAAAGGTTAGTGGAGTTTCTAGATAATTTGATTGAAATTATCAAAGGAAAGGGAAAACACCCTAAGTGGAGTCGCCAGGTAAGCTTGCAAGATAAATACTCTATAGGCAAGGCTTACCAAAAAGTGTCGTCTTGAGGAGAATTGACTCAGTTTTCCCCTGCAACGGTGCCAAAATGTTATCGCACAATTTGTAGTTTAGGAAAGTAGATGGATGAAAAGAGGTCAAACTGGCATAACTGAATCAATCCCATCCACTGTCACCTCGATGGGAAAGTTATTTCTATTTAGGGAGGTAAAGCCCTAGGGAGACGTCCCTGGTAACTTAGGTTTTTGAGAAGGCAAGAGGTTTTAGAAAGGTTGAGTGATAATGATCCCCATCACAAGTTACCACCTGATTAGAAAGTCATGGCTTATAGCCAATAAATATAGCTAAAATTAATAACCAATAAGATCACCTGCCCAAGAACAAGACACCAATAAAACGATGCGTATGAAATATTGCTTGTTGGTTAATACTTCATATAATCAATGACTTTCTTGAATATAAGCAATTGAGTAATAAATATTGGCGAAGTTAATGTCGGTATAATAGCAACGATTACAATATTACTTCTCAATAAATGCTAAAGAAACTTGGCATTCAATGTGAAAAATCAACACTTCATAGATAATGCCTTAAACAACCATTCAATTGCTTTCAAAGTGAAACGATAGCTGGACAAAGGTATTTGTAGCACAATAAAGATGATGGAAATAATGAGTTAGCAGGGTTAGTCTTAGGATAGGGTTAGAAAGATTAGTAATTGCTCAAAGTGTTTGATTGAAGTTGTGATCAAGTTACTCAAGACCAAGGAGGCCTTAGATCAATGCATTATTAGGGTAGATGGAGTCAAAAGAAGAGGACACAAAAGTTGAAGTATCAATTGAAGGTATAAAACCTAAGGACAAGAGGGTTAAACCTTGAGGTATTGTTATGGCAAGGCCTCAAGGATGAAACCCTAGGGGAGAGAGGCTCACTTTGGTGTAGGGGAACTAGGTCTCAGTGATCTCTCCTCCTTCCTTAGTTTAATGGCAACGAATAGCTTGAATATTGTTTGATAAGAGGTAAGACAAGAGGGTTTGTAAGAAACGTGTTGCTAAAGCAAGGCCTTAATGAGAAAACACTAGGGAAAATCGGCTCACCAAGGTGTAGGGGAACTAGGACTTGATGTTTTTTCTCCTTCTTAGCTCAACAAATAAGAAAACGACTAGTAGGGAGAAGAGGGATGGAGTGCTGCTAAGGAAAGGCTCTATCCTCTTCTATAAATGGCTCAAAACCTTGATGGGGACATGCGACAAGGACCTTCAAGGTGTGTTTGTCACCTAGGGTTTGTTCTGCAAATTATAACAATAGATGTAAGAAAATAATACTACAACCATTCAATTAAGAATTTTTTTAGAAATTCACTTACATTTAACCAAGAAATCACATAGCAAACCCTAGTTGTAACACCTTCCACCAAGAGAAATGCCAAAAATGCCAATATAAAGTCCAAAAATGTCTTCCTTCAACAAGTGCACCTCCCAATTTCACCCAAGAACTCCAAGAGTGGCACAAATTTCAGACCTCACTAATGAGTGAGTGAGAGATGATGAAAAAATGAAGGTAAAAACCCTCAATTTATACAATACCATGACCTAATTTTACTTTTTAGGTCATGAAAAGGGATGACAAGGCCAAAATACTAAAATCATATTGTTTTACATTAAATTATTAAAATAAAACCCTAATCAAGCAAAAGAGAGACGTCATTCCCTCTCTAGGGTGACGTTATCCCCTTCTATGGAAAATGCAGCCTCCAGGAGCAAAACATTAGCCCTCCTTGGGCTTCTCCAAGCTGCCACACGTGCCAAAATGCCTTGTCCATTTGCCAAAGCATCCATGAAGAAAGGATGATGTCATGGATCTCATGGATGATGTCCTAGGCCTTCCAAGGCCAACGTTCCACTGAAAACAGCACAACCCCCCTAGGTCAAGCTCTGTCGGGTTCCTTTGCAAGATGTCCTCCTTCTCTCCTGTGAAAACCCTTATGTCCTATCTCTACCCCCTGTTGGGGTATCAACATCCATTGGGTGGGCTCTTCAACCCCATGGAGGTCTAAATTGATCATCTCCCCATGTGTACCTTCCCAACATGGTACCTATCCGTCGGGCATGATCCTGCACATCAACAGTTATGCCCTCCAGGGGATCATAAGTCACAGGGATCATAGAAATGTCAATCACATCTCATCATCAATATTATTAAACATGTGCATAAAACCCCTATTATCCTAGTTAAAAGCTCAAAGACATTATACAATCCTACAATACAAGTTTGGGGAAAGTGACAGGGCGTCTTATTGGGCTAGTGTCCACTGGAAAAGGAAAGTTACGAGAAAAGACTTCATCTAAGCCATGTGAGTGGGTGATGTGGATAAGGGATGTCTTGACAATGGGTGCAGTGGAAGCAGGGGAATGCAAAGTTTTACCTGTGGGTGCCTTTGTAGAAGGCAAGCTACGCCTATCCTGGATGCAATTTTTTCTAAGCCCAATTCATGCCTTTTATTCTTTATTCTTATTGATTTTTCTTCAAGAAGCTAATCAGGGGACATTGCCTTGGCGTGGTGACCAGTGGTGGCAGCGTTACCCACAAGTACTTTCACAGAAAAGAGAAGGTTGACTCGTGATGAGACCCCCTTTCTCTTGGCCATGCAACCAAGAGTCACTACCCTGGAATTGTAACCAGATGCTAGTAGTGTCATACTGCTAGGTACCCATGGACCTAATAGGTTGGCTCATGATGAGACCCCCTATCCTCTGACTAGGTCTTGTTTTTAATTATTTTTTATGGGTCCCTCTTGTTTCTTGTTGAGAAGCCTTTTACTTCTTTCTCGGGGATCCCTGGGCGAAGCATCTCGAGGTTCTATTTTTAGGCTTCTATCTTTTTCCAGCTTGCTTTTACCTTTTGGGCCTTTGGCCCCTTCTTCCCACAAGGTAAGGTGCAACCCAAAAATTATTGGCCAACCTAGTGCCCAGACAAGTGTAATGGGATAGATGAGCGGGATGCAAGGTGAAAAAGTGGTATTATGACGAGAGTGGACGATGACTCTTCAGTAATCCCCCCAGTGGAAAACCAAAAACTACGGACATAGGCTTACTAGGGCATCCTGTCATTCCCCCCAGATATGGTCAAGTGGGAAAGTATAAGATCCAAGCATTGGTTAGAAACAAAAGGAATTAAATGCACATATTAAAAGGTTTTGAGGATCAGAGTGAAACATACCATGATACCCTGACTCGTTACCTCATGGAGCAAGAACCATTTCTGACACAAGACCAAGCCGGTGGTGATGGATGATGTTGCTGCTAGCAAAGTAGAGGCACTGAAAGGGAGAAAATATGAGCCCTCCAGGGCCATGCTAAAACTCAATCCAGCTTTCGGTACTCCATGTGTAGGACCTGTGGGCCTCGAGACATGATCTCCTAGTTATCCCTAAAAGTGGGGGATAATAGTACTCATAATTATATCCTTTAATTATAACACATATTAAGGAGCCAAGATGTAATAATAACCACATAGTAAAAAAAAAATTATGAATTCAAACAATTCGGAGTCATGAATACAATAATATACCACAACAATGTGATCTAGAGAACTATTTTCCATGGGCATGCATTGGAGATTGGCCTTTACAATTTCAACCAATAGAAAAGAAATGCAATTCTAATGACAGAGAATTACCTACCAATGCAAATGACAAGCTCGAAAATAATAAGGAATCCAACAATAACAAGCCTCATAATTGCCTAGAAACATGATAAAAAAAATTATTACTGTACTTGTAGGAGTTGGTGCAAGACAATCCCTTGCCTAATAATGTAGAAATGGTTTCAGCCACAACAATGTAGAAATGGTTTCAGCCACAACAAAGAGAAATGGAGATGATCAAGAAATAACTTTTTTCCAAGAGGGTCTTTCATCTATGTGGAAATGTTTAGAAGCAGAAGACGAGTAGCTTAAAAAACAACATGCAATAAAAATAAAAAATTGATTACAATTTTGAGATCAATTTATTTTCATGTAAATCATAAAATTTAAGAAGAGTTGATGTGTTACAATAGAACTCATAGCAATTGAATTAATAATTAGATGAGGAATAAGTCATCACCCATTGACTTAGTGTTTGTGGATATGACAATTATTTTCTAATGAAAATGTGAGTTAAAATGATAGGGAAAAACACAATTTTAATGAAATAAAACAAGAAACAAAAATTTAATACAACTTTCAACTTCCTAATCAAATCTTTTGTTGAATTTGGTGTGGTAATACTAGATACAAGTCTAACTGTAATGGTAATGTTGTGTCCAAAATTTTCTTTAAATAAGCCAATTAAGTCTAGGTGATATTAAATTGAAGTAAACAATTTACTATTTTACTTATTCCATCCAAAGTAGCCAAGTGCTCTACAACTAGGTATGGGGGAGATGTTGGCATGTAATATTACATTAAGTGATAACAAACAAACAAATAAATAAATAATTACATACATATGTATGTGACAATATCTAAAAACTTAAACCAACATAAATTCATCTTAAACCTGGAGCTATCAAAAACTAAGAAGGATCAAATTTCTTAAGGTGTAATGTTTTTTATCTTTTAATATGAAGGAATCAATTCATGACATGGAATTAAATGATAATAAAATCACACCTTAAATGATAATGATAATTCATATATATACAACTCTTAGTATTATATTTGTTGGGTATGTATTATATTCTTTGCACGAGTAGTAGTGTCACATTATCTGTAAAAGTGTCAAATATTTAGGTGGTTTTTGGGCACATGGCTTTTTTTTGCGATGGTTTTCTATTTCCGATTAAGGAATTAGGGTTGTTGACTAATCCAAGTCATTAGGTTGGGGTTTTGGATGCCCTTGGCTCCTATATGTATATTGTATTGTAAACAATATATCATGATGAATGAATATAGAATATGTTGATTTTCCCGTTTAAATTTCTAGAAAAAAAATCTCTATATAATATTTGTATTTGTCATTATATCTTTTTTGTTTTTTTACTAAAAATTTTTTTACAATAAATATTGTACAAAATTAAAATCTACAATACTTTTAGTAATTACTTATCACACAATTTTTATATTTAAATCTACTAAATTCACAGAAAATTTAACCCATATATTTTAATCATTTTAATGGCTTACCTTAGTTACTACATATTACAAGTAATATATAGTTACTACATATCACAAGTAATATATAGTTACTACATATCACAAGTAATATGTAGTAAGTACATATTACAAGTAATATGCAGTAAGCACCATTGAGATAAATTATTAATATTACTTTTTAAGGAAATTACGAACTCTTCCTAACTACTTAATCATTTAATCATTTTAATGGCGTACCTTTGCACCATTGATATAAATTACTAATATATTTTTTTATTAAAAAGGAAATCACGACCTCTTCTTAACTACTTAACTAGGTCATTTATTAAAACATATTAATATAATCGATATAAGTAATTTATTTATAAATTTAATATATGTCTTAGTATTAATCTTTAATAATTAATATTAAATATAAACATCAATATTTTATATTATGATTATCAATAATAAATATATTCTTAAGTCATAATATTATTTATCCATTTTTAATAAATAATAAATACATAAAAGCTATTTAAATCCAAAAATAAATAATATTATTTATTAGTTTTTAGTAAATAATAAAATAATAAATACACAGAAGTTATTTATTTATTAAAATATATTAATATAATCATAAGAAGTTATTTATTTATTAAAATATATTAATATAATCAATATAACAGTAATTTATTTATAAATTTAATATGCATCTTAATATTAATTTTTAATAACTAATATTAAATGTAAATATCAATATTTTATATTCTAATTATCAATAATACATATTTTTTAAATCATAATACTGTTTATCCATTTTTGATAAATAATAAATACATAGAAGCTATTTAAATCCAAAAATAAATAATATTATGTATCCACTTCTAATAAATAATAAATATACACAAGTTATTTAAATCCAAAGATAAATAATATATCAATGTAAATTTATAAACAATATATTAAATTTCAGAATTCAAGAGATGTGGTCTCGTTTTGATAGGAAGGATGTCTTGTTTTATATTAATTAAATTATAAGTGTTTCTATATTGGAAATGGGATTTCATAATATAGGTTTCTTCAATAATAAATATGGGATGGATGACCAAGATTCAATGAACTCCAAAAATTCTTCTTCGTTGTTAAGAAATGAGGGATGAGATTAAATTCAAAACCTAATTATGAGTGATTTTTCTTTTATAATTTTAGAGTACTATGTTTGAATGGTGTAGGAATAGAATGATCATGGCTAGGGGTTTATTTCCTCTCATTACGTTTGGAAGATGTGGGTTGAAAGAAAAATGTTTGTAATACTCCTAGGATGAATCTCAATTGTAAATATAAACGCAAATGTACTTAAGTTGGTGAGTTGTTTGATATTATTTTTCATGCACCTTTCATGGTATAGTGTGCACATGTACTGCACACTAAAATGATGAAGTGTGCACATTTCAGGATGCCGCGCGCAACAAACTTAAGTGCACGTGATTTTGAGGCCAGGGAACCTTTGTGTTTATGTTGTGTTTTATAGGCTGATGAGTCAGTTATTATAAGCTAGGAGGCTTATGTGTTGAATTAGGCCAGAGAGCCTAGATGCTAAAGGCCAGTGAGCCTATTTTTGTATATGTCTTATCATTAATATAATACATCGTTGTATGTAGACCGACCACGATAAAAGAGCATGGGAGACTAAACTCTACTAGTTAGGGAAAGGGGGCTAAAATTTAAGGATAAGGGGCTAAGCTAGGGAGCTTAAGTCAAAAAGGAATATTATATTAATATTCCTTAAAGTATAAAGTATGGATAATTATTTTATCCTAAGTTCTAAGGATGGGGACAAGTGGGCCAAAGTGGTTCTGAACATGACAAGTGTCAAGTTGGGAACATGCATACATATAGTTTGGACTTAGTTAATTTTCCCATTCATTCCATCATCATTGGGAGACTCATTCAGCGGTCCATTGTACCATTATGTTACTATCATTGTACATGTATCGTACCTGAACCAGTATCATACTCGTACATGTACCTGTATCTGTACTTGTACTTGGTTAGCTTAGGAGATGGATTGAAGAAGAGGGTTGTCAGGCCCGTGAGAAATTCTCTCTAGGTGAGAGAATTGTTGGGAATTGATTTTTCGAAGGTGCCAAACAATAGCTACATGACTCTGAGACTTCCTATTCGGCTTGTTGTTGAAGCCCTAAAAAGGAAGTGGGGCAGCCAAAGGACTGTTGAGCAGAGAAGTGGCACACTTCCTGGGGTGGGACAAGCATGTGGGAAATGATGTATTGTAGGTTGTTATTTTGAGTTGGCACCCGTGACGGAGTTTTTCCTGTTGTCTGAGAGACATCATCCTCGTTAGGAATCCCTTTACCTAGGTGGAGTTTAGTCCCAGCTCAGGGGTGACCCATTGCTGAGAGTGATGAGCATCGTGGTCTAAGGCTGGGAAGTTCGTGGAAGGTTTGCACGCAGTTGGTGATATTTTTACCAAGATAAGTGTCAATTGTGTGTTAAATTAGATGCTGCATTATTATTTATGGGTTTTTATTGTGTGTGTTGCATGTGTATTTTTGTTATTGTTTTGTATGAATCTGTGCATTTGCAGAATGTATTTGTTTGTTTTAAGTTATATACATAAATTTTCACAAGATTTTATGTGTGTATATGTTTTAATTTGTATACAGTTCAAATTTTTTTACGTGGCATAGCCCAATTGGATGTTGGGGATGTTACAATGTCACTCCCTTTCATCTAGCCACAGTTTGCTTGTAGAAAAAGGAGTGTGCATTTCCATTTCTCTCCACTCCATCACTGCATATAAAATTAGATCACTAGATATCAAATTCCTTAATCACTGTATATAGAACTTGTTGGATCCTAAATCCATGATTCATTATATTGCTATAGAATAAAATCCTCTAGATCATTGCATATCAAATATGTTATATTGTTGAACCCCTCTATCATTGCATCGCTGGATAGAACATCTGTGATTTCTAGCAGTAAAATTGAATAGATATTGAAATGATTTCCTTCCAAGCTTGCATCAAACTTTGTCAACTTCATAGATTACCAATAGGTAAGATATCAATGGCGCATATTAAAGAATAATGACTATATTGATTGGAGAAAGATAGAAAAGTGATTTTACAATAGAAATGGATTTTAACATGGTTTACTTGTTTCCAGTGCATGCCTGCAAATAGTTAGGGAATTATCTCTAGAATGCTTCCTCCAAAAGAGAAAGGATATGTACCTAATTATAATCTAAATCATACACTTGAGTATTTGGTTGTCATCGCCTATCAATGTTCATGAGTCACAAGTTAAGTGGTTGCACCACTTAATAAAGTGAACAACAATTTTAATAGGGAAGTACTTGATCTCTTCGATTACGAGTGTGGGATGTTTGTAGCATTCCCAACTATTAAGGATGATTTATTATGTTTGTATGGATACATATAGTAATCACAAGGGAATATTAATCTAGTCAATGTTTGTATCATTCCCAACTGTTAAGGATGATTTATTAAGTTCGTATGGATACATATAGTAATGATGAGAGAATATTAATATGGTAATATACTAACTATTTTTTTCCTTTCCAATGGTTTACTTTGTGGATTGTTTTCTCAATTTTTTTGTTTATGACTTATCTAGTTTGAGTTTGGCTAGTCAGATGATTGGACCAAGGGTTGTGACAGTGGGTTGAGCTTAGTGTTCTGTTTCGAACTACTCTGTGGGTTTCATTTATTTCCTTTCAGGCTAGTGGTTATCTAGACTTGTACTTGTTCATAATATTTTTACTTTGCTATTACATTTTCCTTTGAACTTATGCACTGATGGAGATGCCAAGTAGATTGGCGAGTTGCATGAATTTAAGTAAAGGAAGGAAAGGTGTGGAATATTCATCCTACACTAATCAATGAGAGAAAAATGTGTAGAAATTAAATGAACACAGTTACAATAATAAACAACATAGAAACATACAACCATTAGACAACAATTGCTTAGGGAAAACCTTTCTAGGAGAAAAATCCCACACTCTAAAGAGCACTCAATGTATTATTAAACAATTAAATGGTTAAAATACATTACAAAGTCTCAATTCTGTCAATGCTCTCAACAAGAGTGTTCTTGGAAAAAATTCAGGAGCATAACAGTGAGTTGAAACTCACACTCTAATTTTCTCGAACCCTAGCATTTACTAAATAGAAATAACAAAAACCATAAACCATTTATGGTTTTCCAATTCTACATGTTGGAAACCACCATTAATTAATTGGTACTCCTTTGCATTCATTTCCTGCTAGTGATATGCATTTATCCCTACCACTACTCAGTAGTTATTCTCTTCCATTTCTTTGCATATATCCCTACTGTAGCTTTGCATTTATTCCCTACCTCAATAGTTATTCTCTTCTACTGCTTTTCATATATCATTGCTATAACTCTACATGTATTCCCTGCTCCAATACAAGATTGCAAGGTGTATGAAATACCTATCCCAACATTTAAGGCTTTTGGTCAACAAGAAAAGTGAGAAGATATTGTATGTGGAGGTAGGAAAGGATTTTGTATATCTTCATCTTTCTCACGTTTCCCATGGTATTGTTATCAATTTTCTTTCAATGTTGAAACATGAAAAGAGAACTAGCTATCTTGTGAACATCTACAATAATGTAGACAAGCTCTAGACCATATTTATGAATGCCAAGAAATCCCATTTATTGACACACTTAGAATACAATCAGATCCCACTCTCTATTATGTTTACGGTGTTCAACGTGGTTACAATGATGATACCCACTATATGACCACTAAGACTAGTGGTTGTTGTGCCTACATTCAAACTATGAGAAATTGTAGAACCCCTCCATGGGAGATACCACTAATAGTACAAGAATCAATGGAAGTGGAAATAGTTGGGGGAGGTTATGTGAAGAGATGTTTACCTTCATAATCACTAATGAGTCAGAAATCTCTTCCTCCTCAACCATCATTGGCCTTAACTTGCTCAATAAAATCAACGTCAAAGATTTATTTGATTTGGTAGAGAGAAATGTACGTGTTAGTGACAATTATTAATGTCAAAGATTTATTTGATTTGGTAGAGAGAAACGCAATTGTTAGTGACAATAAGTAGATATTATAGTCATTATAGTTAGTTTGTGTTCATGGTGTTGTTAATGAGAAGGTAAGACTAATTTTATGTTTATTATGCACTGCTTTGGAATTCTCTAGTTTTCACCACTCCATTCAACTATGTTTTTACACAAGTAGATGAAGATAATGATGATTTGAGGTCCTTAAAGGACGTGTTGTTTTCCTTATAATCCTAGTAGAATAATGATGTCACATTTTGATATAAAAGTTATGTCTTTTGGTGTCGCACAGTGGCCGGTGTTCCCCAGGATTCTCTACAGGCCTTCTTTGCCGTGATGGGCATGGCGTGCAACCGCTCAGACGGCAATGAAAAAAATATTAAAAAATTTGCATCTTTTTGAGTTTTATTTTCATTAATGCAACTTGGTGATGGGCCTACAATTAAAATTATCACCTTCAATACATCATACAATATTATTATTTATATATGAATTTGTTCACATCATACTCGTTGAGAGTTTTTAATTGACTTTATCGGTGTATTGCAAGCTAAATAGCAGACAAATATAGAACAATGACAAAATTTCTGTCTTATTCAATTCGACAATTTTATACAAAATGCTGAAACTTTATTTCAGCAATCATTAAAAAACAAAAACGGTATTAAAATAATTAAAAAATATTAAACTCTTTAAATAAAGATAAAGAAACATTACCGACTCTTGTAATTATTAATACTAAAGACAAAATTCAGGAATTTCATGTAATTATTAATAATAAAGACAAAATGCATGAAATTTATGAAATTTATAGAGTAATGTTGTTTTTTTTAGTTAGTTTTTAAGTTTGAATTTGTCATGGTGATGAATGGTTGGATTTGCAAGTTTGAGTGGTTATGTTTGTATAATTTGATTGCTAGTTTTTTTAGTCTAAATTTGTCTGAAATCAGGCGAGGAATGGTTAGATCCGCAGATTTGATTGGTTAAGTTTGTATAATCTGAGTGTCCTAGGGATTTTTCAGCAAGCTGAATCCATTTATGCATTCAAAAATACAATTTAAACAACAGAAAATAGCTACTTTGTCCAAATTTACATCGTCGACCCAAAAAACCAAAAAATAGAATCTTTAACCAACCCCGAACTTTATTTCTGCTATCATATCATACAGTTCTTTTCGTAATTGCGAAAAAAAATCAGTTTGAGGGAGATTGAAAAAAAAAAAAAAAAAAAAGTAAGATGTGTCAAATTATGTATCTTTTAAGCAACCTTCAACATTTATTTTATATTTCTTGCCATTAGATTGAATGAAAAGCCATGGAGAGAAATGCACTATTTGCACCATTATTTCGGTGCTAGATTTAAGCAAACATTTGCCACGCACAAAATGGAAAACCTTCAATAAATGTGAAGGAAGGATCTGCATGCTGGGCACTGCGAGTTTGGAATCTAGAACTGTGAACGGACATTACAAGGGATTACTGTACATCTGTGAATACCAAAATCAATTCAATGACTAGCATTCTCTGGATATTCGATCTTGAAATGATCTAAATTTGAGGTTAATCCCTTGCTCCGAAAAACTTTCCAGAATTCTTCAAACTTATATCCTCTATACAGAGGCTGATGCTGTTCATCAACCATGGACGCTGCAGGAGCAATGAAGGAATCCATTACAGGGATACAGAACGTAGGAATTGATATGCGTGCAGTGGACGCGTTTGTTACTGCTCGATGCTCAACACTTTTAAATCTGCCATTGCTCACGACCTATTTATAACCAAATGATCAAACACCACACAAAAGAAACTAAGATTAATACCATCAATATTGGGAAGATTCACAGAACTTTTTTGAAGTATATTTGATTGGAAGTACCTTCCCTTTACTAACCTGCACTTGATCTCCCAAGTTGACAACGAAGGCGTTGGGTATGGGTTCTACAGCGACCCACTTTTCATTCTTTTGTACTTGCAGGCCGCTGACATCGCCTTGCATTAAAACTGTGATGGCACCTGAGTCTGAATGACCTGCTAAGCCAATGGTAAGATCTGGGTTTGGGCATGGAGGATAGTAATTTATACCCATCATTTGATCAAAGTTTCCAAAAACTCTATTCAAGTAATCTGAGTCAAGCGCTAGAGCTTCAGAAATTGCTGTCAGCAGCTTTAAACATAGTGCTCTCAATTCCACAACGTATTTGCCTGCGATCTCTCTGTAACAAGAAGTTAACAAGCTAGATAGTTGTTATATTGAAGTTTAACAGGCATAGATTTATCTTCATTTTGGATGTAAGTGTAAAAAGAGATCAAATTTATTTGATATGCCAAGTTTTTACTTGAGAAAAGGTTTATTCTCTCAATACTTGATAGACACAGATCAAGATGAACCTATACTGCTCTATATATAATGGAAAATAAGTTAATTGCTTACCGGTATGCTGCAGGTTTTACAGGCCAGGAGTCCATGACTTCCTCCACAGGATGGCAAGGTTGTGTCAGATAATCCATCCAGTTATGAACTTTTTCATTGAGAACATCGAAACTTGTAGAAAGCCGAACCCGCTGCTTTCGGTCCTCTGAGTAGAGATATGCTCGGTCTTCCACAGGCATTTCGAAGAATTCTTTGGCAATTCCCATCATATTTTTCATGACCATATCTGGCACTCCATGGTTCACTATCTGTCATCAATCATATCAACCATATGCCATGGCCAGAAAACCATACATCACTAACTATTCCAATATTAAACTTCAACTTGAACCAATCTTTGAATTAGTGATAACAGAACTGTCAGATCCCATTCACACAACTTCATAGATTCATATGTCTGGTATGGAAAACCAGCAGAAAGATTTAACAGAATGGAAAAGTGATGCCATATATGTCTGCTTGGCTAGGTTAGTTTGCAATATAAGACCTTTCTGTCTGAGTAGAGGATTTAAACTAGTTTGCATTGACAAGAGTAGGGATATTGAAAGGTCATGTACCTGGAAAAAGCCACCCTCCTCACATGCACGTCCAATTTCTTGGACAACCCTGCTTCTGTAAGGGCCATCAAGATCTTTGAGATCCACCACTGGAAGGCCCTCACAGTATGAGATCTCAGACATCCGAGGACGTTCACTGGGAGGCAGGATATATTTATCCTGCACTTGGAGATGATTTATTCCATTGGACATTAGCTTTCCAATATCATTGAGCTCATGGATCTGCACATCATTCATTGTAGATGCCATCTTTATTTCTTGAATACTTAGATTTGAGACTGGAGATCTGCAAAGTAAGTTTCTAACAGAACAAAACTAGAAATTGGGGATCTGGGTACCAGGCCAGAGACATGATAGAGTTGATATAAATCTGGCAATCCGCAACGCAAGTTGTTCATTTATTTGGATGATCAATTGTCCACGCCTTTCTTTATATTATAAAATAACGAAAGAGCACCAAAATTTTTAAACAGTTCGATGAAATTAAATATTGGTAGTTACTTTACAGCCAATGAAAAAAGTTAGGATAAGGGTTTTTTAAATATAAAATAAATTTCAGAATGGCAAGGCTGTGACCTGTCTTGGGTCGGTTCATATTTTGGCGGGTAGTTATAATTCCTAGAACAAAATATCTAATGGGAGCACGGAAATACTCTGCATTGTACGTTTCCAATTAACAAATTCGAATGGGCATTAGCCTAAAGGAGTATGCTAACTCCGTAGCAAACAGTAAAATAAAAAGAGTTTGAATTCATTTCGATTTTCAGGGGTAGTTTGAGTTTGGCACGATCAAAGTTTCATGCATTTCAGAATCTTACTCTAAGGGTTTTGTCCCATTTTAAACCAACCCAGATGCTCAGAAAATTAATCAGAGTTTTGGATTGGTAGGAAATTTAAAATCCTTTCGCCAGAGGACCTGCCCGAAAAATAACTCCACTCCCTAAAGAAGTAGACTAAACATTCTAACTTTTGGTTGTTTTGTTCCTTTTCTCTGTTTTTTTTTGTTAATTTTGATTAAAATTAGATGAAAAAATGTTGGATTAGTAGATTAGTAGATTTGATTGGTTAAGTCTTATCATTGAAATGCTTAGCAGTTTGTTTTTCAAGACACTGAATTCATATTTATGTATTCAAAAATACAATTTAAACAATAAAAAAATACAATTCATTCAAATTTATATTGTTGAATTCCTACGGAAAACACCAAAATATAAAACAGTTAAACAACCCCATTAAAATTTAAACAAACTAACTTATTGCTTTCAACCTCTACTAAAGTTTGGATAAACGGAGCACTGTGCTTTCTTCTTTAAGAGTCGACCTATGCCCACTTACTCCGCCCAGGCAGAATCTAGTTTTAAGTAACGTGGAAGGAATACAGAGCCCATTGAAATGAATTATTTTTTAAAATTAAAAAATGGGCAGCTTGTTTTTTTTTCACTCAAGGCTCTGATACTCAACTGTTGATTCTTTCACACTTGATTTTTTAAACGAAAGAGAGTGATTGTACCGACAGCGAGGTGTATTTTTCTATTCATAAGCCAGAATCAACTGTGTTTCATGCAGTTTGATCTTATACTTATCAGCTTGGAAAAAAATTCCCCAACCTAAATATTAAAAGAAAATATTCCTTAGTGAATACCCAAAAAAAACGCTTCAAGCATTATTAAAATTCGATTTTTGAAGTTAACATTCCCCAAATAAAAAACAATTTGAAGTTAACATTTTCCGAAAAGAATTTTAAATAGTGAATTAAAAAAAAGCTTCAACAATTATTAAAATTCAATTTTGAAGTTAACGTTCCCCACCCAAAAAACGATATTGAAGTTAACCTTTTAAAAAAACCAACTTGATACATTAAAAAAATGCCTCTAACATCATTAAAATTCGATTCTGAAGTTTTTTTTTTTTGTCAATGCTCGTACCAAAACTTGAAGCACAGTTTGGGGAATGAACTGTGCTTCATGCAGTTTGATCTTACACTTATCCTCTTGGAAAAAGAATCCCCAACCTAAATATTAAAAGAAAAAAATCCCTTAGTGAATTAAAAAAACGCTTCAAGCATTATTAAAATTCGATTTTTGAAGTTAACACTCCCCAAACAAAAAACAATTTTGAAGTTACATTTTCCAAAAAGAATTTTTAAATAGTGAATAAAAAAAAAGCTTCAACCATTATTAAAATTCAATTTTGAAGTTAACGCTCCCCACCCAAAAAAACGATTTTGAAGTTAACATTTTCTAAAAAACTATATTAAAAAATCCATTAAAAAAATGCTTCTAACATCAATAAAATTCGATTTTGAAGTCAACGTTTTTTTTTTTCTCAATGCTAGTACCAAAACTTAAAAATGGAACTCCTTTGAATTTTCTTAACTCCCTTTTCTCAAACGGTGTGAAAGGCTACTCCAACCAATATTCCTTGCCATGCATTTGTCATATGTGTTATATTTTCCAACTCCCTTCACAAATCCTCTCCACAAAAAACAATGAATAAATAAATGAAGAGTAATGTCAGTATCATTTGTACAAATATACAAATCATTAGACCCCATCAATTCCTCTTCTATAACATCTCTCAAATTTTCAAGTGTAATGTCCCTATTTTTGGACTCGCTTGCTCTGTAGTTGGAGATGACCTTATGGGTTTATGTCATCCTGACTAGAGGGGTGATTTGATGTTGCCAATGAGAGGGGTTTAGAGGAGTTAGATGATGCTTTCAAATGTCCGCTTACCATCTTTTATCATCAGGATCACACTTGCGCGATTAGATTTTGATTCTGATGGAGGGTTGATTTGATGTTACCAATGAGCTCAAGGGATTTAGAGGATTTATATGATGCTTTCATAGGTTCACTTACCATCTTTCGTCATCGTGATCATACTTGCACAATCAGATTTTGATTCCGATGCATTTCGACCATTCCCGTAATTTGGGAGTATTAATGAACATTATTTAATGGATTGAACTGAGGTTATCATTTTAATAATTTATCTAAGAGGAGTACCTTGGTGTTGGAGCATGACATTTTGGGACCAATTTTGGGAATCACATAGGAGCAAACCGTGCAATAAGTCGACTAAGGAGTGACGCGCGGAAGAAAGGAAGAAAATTAGCACATTTTCAGTAGTAGTGCATGTGAAAGGAGGAAGTTAGTTAGGAGTAGTTAGACATTTGGTCCATTTTGTAACAGGCTAAGCCCTAATGTAAATGTATAAATATGTATGAGTGTTAGGTAGAAAGTAAGTTTGAAGGGAGTTGAGAGAGACATAAGAGAGTTGATTGGAGCGTATGTTATGGATGAGTGAGTTATGAGCTAAGTGTGCACGGTATGTGCGAACGACAAGGGCATATTGGGTAGAACTGGATTGTCATGTATTAGCACGGTGTGCACCTTTTCTAAGAAATGATACTGAATAATAATATAAGAAGTTTGTTGTTGTGGACTTAGCACAATTTGGGGTGAACCACATTAAATATGGCGTCCTTGTGTTGTGGTGTGATGTTTTGATTATGTCACACAATTAATTAATGAATGGTTGATATGATGTTCTTATTTTCTCTAATGGTTATGTGCACTTGATGAATGATATAATGAATTAATGTTCAGTAGATTGGATATAATGAATGTCTCACGTCCCTTCACGACTGCAGAAACCTGGTTCCTGAAGTCCCCATAGATACCTCGAGTGAGACTTCACCTGCTTGTCGGTGATGCCTAAAGGGCTTATATCTTTAGGGTTTTGTTGGTGAATTAATGTTGAACCCCATATCTACCTACTCTGTGACAACAAATGGTTATGTTGTCGGGATAGCGATATGTGACTGAGGGGAATGTGGAGGCCGACTAAGGAAGAGATCATACATTGACTAGAGGCGAGAGAGCACAATTTTTCCAAAAGTTAGAATAAGAACCCGCAGATCAGTTCATAACAATGGTTGCAGAGGTATGTATTCACAGATTTACCTAAAATTTTCTTTGCTGACTTCCTGAATATTTTTGTTGAGTGGATATAGATATTAGCAGAACAAAACAAAACTTTCTACACTATGGTTCCGAGGAGTTGGACCCCTAAGTCAATTTGGGAAGTGAATGTCGATATTATGATAGATTCGAGAGGTATGAACCTCTATTGTGACCTTTGACAAGATTAGAACATTCTAGAAGAAATCAAAGAAATGAAAGTAACCCTAGATGAGATGTCGGCTGAAGAGAGATAATTAATATTAATTAATTATTACCCAGAGAGAGAAGTCGGCCCAGGCAATTCTGCCAGGTATACTATAAATACAGGGAGTTAGTCTCTCATTTGACACACTTCTCGGAATTGCAAAAAGCCAGTTCTGCGCACTGCAGTCTAGCAGTGTTGTGTGCAAGTCCTGGGGAAGGTGTTGCGCCAGTTTTGGGTGGGACTCTTTGATCAATTTTGGTTACTTCTTGCATGGTGCATTAGCCTTGCTTGGCTATTGAATTGCTACTAGGATTCTTCTCTCTGTCAAGGTCAAGGTGCCTAGAGGGTGGCTTCTACCACTAATATAACAAGAATAATATTAATGCCACCTCATTATATTAACCCTAAATTTAACCTATAATTAACATAAAACTAATATTAATAATATTAAACCACTAATATAACAATAATAGTATTAATTAACCCCTAAATTTAAAACCACTTAATTCATTAATTGACTAAATCACTTTTAAATACTTTTTTTGAAAAATCCCCTCAAACTTAGGGTTTCACTTAGCCGAACACTAATATAACAATAATAATACTAATGCCACCTCATTAAATCAACCCTAATTTTAACCTATAATTAACATAAAACTAATATTAATAATAATAACACCATATGGTTATCAATTTAAACCACAAATAATATTAACACTACCTCATCAAATTAACCCTAGTTTTAACCTATAATTTAATATTAACACCGTCAGATTAAACCACTTAACCCATTAATTAACTATACCACTATTAAATACCTATTTTAAAATTTAAAACCACCTAATTCATTAATTGACTAAATCACTTTTAAATATCTTTTGAAAATTCTCCTCAAACCTAGGGTAACAATAATAATACTAATGCCACCTCATTAAATCAACCCTAAATTTAACCTATAACTAACATAAAATTAACATTAATAATAACACCATATGGTTATCAAATTAAACCACTAATAATATTAATATTACCTCATCAAATCAACCCTAGATTTAACCTAGAATTTAATATTAACACCGTCGGGTTATCAAATTAAACCACTTGACCCATTAATTAACTAAACCACTATTAAATACTTTTTTGAAAAATCTCCTCAAATCTAGGGTTTCACTCTGTCGACCTTAGTTTTCCACCCACCTCATCATTATTTATTAGGGGTTCCTCTCTTATTTTTCCTCAGGCTTTTTTGTCCTGAAGATGGATCCTGTTGTGGATCTGAAACGTCGACAAGCTCTCAAAAGCACTGTGGTTCTTCCAACATTTTCTGAACAAATAGTGATATTGTCAATGGTAAAACAAGCACATTCATTCATATTCTAATAGGTTATGGGCCCACACCTCCTTCATTCAGTCTAACCACTGGAAGGAAGCATAGCCATTAGGATACTGAGCTCGTTGAGGAACTTCCACTAGGGTTACTAGCAGGAGCAGCTTCCAAAATAATGTTGCTAGGGTTACTAGTAGGAGCAGTTGCAGAAACCCTAAATCCCATAGTTGGCACCTTGTGATGGAGCATCTCGCTCAAGGAGAAGATATTCAAATGCGCCCTATGTTAGCGCACCTTTTGTCTCTCTCAAAAGACAAAAATGTCAGAGTTGAAGTTTTTGATCAAGGCATGACCAACTACCATTCAACCAAAGACATGAGTGAAAAGATCAATCTTCTACACTACTCAGCACGAACTAGAACGATTGAAGATGACATGTGGATAATCGATAATGGAGCTTCTAGGCACATGACGGGAGATCAAGCCAAACTCTCAAATCTAAATGAGAATAAGACATCATACAAAGTAGAACTTGGAGACAAAAGAACGTACCCAGTCAAAGGATTTGGACAAGCCTCCATCAAGTTGAAAACATGTAACAATGTTCATTTAAGCAATGTTTTATATGTACCTAGTTTGGAAAAGAATCTTGTATCGACATCTTGCCTAGAAGACAAAGGAAACATAATAACTTTCATAGATGGAAAAGTGTTATCTTGGCATAAATATTCTAGCATAGAGAATGCTAGGGTTATTGGAAGTCGTGAAGGAAACCTATATAGACTACTAGAACAAAATGAAGAAGCTCTCGTACATGACGAAGTAAATCCCAATGAACTTTGGCACAGAAGGTACACTCATATTAATTATCAAACATTACCTTTTCTCAAAATGATGGTTGAAGGAATACCAAAATTGCAATCTACACATGAAGGAATTTGCAAAGGATGTGCTCTTGGGAAGAATATCAAGAAACCATTCCCAAGCAACAACAATAGATCTAAGGAGATTCTAGATCTGATACACTTAGATGTTTGTAGTCTGATGCCAGTCAAATCCCTAGGAGGATCTCTTTACTACATAATCTTCATAGATAGTTATTCAAGAAAAACTTGGTTATATCTACTAAAGACAAAGACGAAGTATTCAACAAGTTTCAAGAATTCAAAGCAGAAATAGAAAACCTCACAAACAAGAAGATCAAGACATTAAGAACAGATAATGGAGGAGAATACACCTCGAAGGAATTCGTTGCATTCTGGAAATCAGCAGGGATTAGGAGGGAGATGAATAGTCCTCATAATCCTCAACAAAATGGTGTAGCAAAAAGAAAGAAAAAATCCATCGAAGAAACAATAAAAGCACTACTAAATGATCAAGGTTTATCTATGTTCCTATGGGGAGAAGCAGCCATGACACAATATACGTGAAAAACATAATTCCTCATCGCATATTGAAGGACATGACTCTAGAAGAAGCCTTCTCTGGTAAGAAACCTAATGTAGAAAACCTAAGAATATTTGGATGTCCTGTTTACCCTCACATTCCCAAGGATAAAAGGAATAAACTAGAACCCTCAGGAAAGAAGGGGATATTTGTGGGATATAGCGATTCATCCAAGGCTTATAGAATCTATATTCCATAACAACATAAGATCAAAGTTAGAAGAGACGTAACATTTAATGAAAAGATGGCTTTCAAGAAATCCATAGAAGAAACTATAGAAGAAGAAGAGATTGAAGAACCTATTGAAGAAAGCACAAAAAACCAAAATGACGAAAAGGAATAACTTGATCATCCTATGCAACCGTGTGAAACCATTGATTCAGATATCATACCTAAGACCAAGAAACTACCAACTTGGCTTGAAGCTACCTTACAAGACGCAGAAAGACTCAAGGTTCCAAAAGGAACATTCAGAAAAAGTAAGAAGCCTAAAAGATTCTCAAGTTATGCAAAATATATGAAGAAGCTTCTAGATGAAGAACCTACCACATTTGAAGAAGCAGTTCAAAAGGGACAATGGAAATAAGTTATGATGGAAGAACACCAATCCATTATGAAAAATGATGTATGGGAAATCGTACCTAGACCTAAAGAAAAATCAGTGGTAACTTCAAAATGGTATATAATATCAAACATGCAACAAACAAAAGTGTGGATAAATATAAAGCAAGATTTGTAGCTAGAGGGTTCTCCCAGAAGGAGGGAGAAGATTATGACGAAAATTTTTCTTCGGTTCCTAGATTTACTTCCATTAGAGCTATCATATCTCTTGCTGCTTCCTGTAGAAATTTCGATACAAATTAATGTATTCCTGCGATTCTCCTGATCTAACAATTACCACAACTTGTTAAATACAGAATCGCTTCTACTATTATTGCGGAAGCAATTTAAACCACGATCTCAACCACAATGCACAAAGTGAAATATCAATAACACATAACACAATAAGTTTTACCGGGAAAGCGTAAAGCTAAAAACCCCACTATCATATATTATGTATATCATGAATCATGAAACAATCTCATACAAAGCTCTAATCCAAGAGCTCTCAGTACAATATAATCGTCTCACACTGTCATACACAAATTAGCAAATGCATGCGCCAATTCCTGTGTCCAGACAGTTTGCCTCCTCTACACAAACTCTGCAATACGAATTCTCGCAATGAATCGAATGAATCATTTGCACATGCTCATAAGCATATCCAATGCATGTGTGAACAACTCACAACTGATAGCCAACTGTCCCTTTCACCTGTTATCTCAACTGGTGTCCATTG
>ML780231.1:947284-977709 GCA_009831015.1 Picea engelmannii
GCCCTAGAAGGCAACCCTCTTTTATGAGGGAAATGTATTGCGGCTATGGATGATGGTGAATATTGTATTCTGAGAGAGGAGACTGTGAGAGAAAGAAGAGGAAGTTACAACAGGTTTTGTTGTAGGTTGTATCCCTTCATTTTATGGATAATAATAAAGGAAGGATCTGGCAATTTCTCTGGTGGACGTAGCCCACATTGGGTGAACCACGTAAATCTATGTCTCTCTTGTATTGTGTGTATTCTGTGTTTTGTTTCTGCATTTGTTTTATTTTATTGCTCCGCGGTCCTGTTTTTCTAACAGAAACCACCCAGTCAACAACCAATAAAGCAATGTCAACTGTTGGGTTCAACGTTACCTACCAGTGAGGAAAGTAGGACCAGGGTGCGTAATAGGACTACAACATTATGTGATTTTGAGACAAACTGAGGGTATGGACGACATGCAAAGTCAAGAGTTTTGAGGAATGGTCAACACAGGTTGATAGACATCCTTTCAACAAGATCATGAGACATATGGAAGACTCTGACAACATAGAATCAATGATGAAACCATGAGATGCAGGAGGAATCAATCAAACTCTCCATAGGGACTAGAAGAGTAACCAGTCAATGGAGAAAACTCTCTGTAACGAGATCAAATTCCTAAGGCCATGATAAACCCAAAATTATGATGACCAATGGACTCAATAACTTTGTGGTATGTTCAAAGGTGACAAAATTGTTGCCAATAGAAGATAATACTCCCTTCCTGCACGTCTTTTTTTGTTTTTTCATAGGCAAATGATTGCTATGATACAGAGGATGAAACGATTGTCACAAGTAAGAAAAACTAGTTCCAACAGTGGAACATACCTATGTTCAATGCAAGGAGGTGCATGCGAGAGATGGACACTCGGGGGAATGTTCCCTCCTAGGTATAGGGTGTCAAATTGCAAAGGATATAAATGAGGCTCTGCTTGGTTGAGGATAAAAAAATGCGAAGGCAAACGGTTTATAACACAAAGCGAGAACCGGTTATAGGCTCAATACTGCAAGCAAGGGCATGAGATGCAATCACAACTTAACGCAAAAAAAATCCTTTTTCATAATCGTAGTCTACTTGTTTTGAAAAAGGGATAAACTTGTACCAAATAGATGCCCTTTCAAATCCAATTTACGAGTGTGAAAGAGACAAGTTCACTCGACAATCTTTTCTCTTTTTGAAAACGTGTTGGAAAAGAGATTAACTAAGACTCACGACCTTTCAAGTCCAATTTAATGAGTGTGAAAGGGACAAATTCACTTGGCAATATTTTTCAGTTTTTAGACGAGTCAGAAAAGAGCTTAAATCAAACTCGCATGGGATTTTCTAGGCGGCAATTCATGGGGGAAGCCAAGGCTCCTGTGTTAGAATTCTATGAAATGTCAGTATCTTACGAATATCCAACACAAGCTTGGGAAAACCCAAATCTCTCCAATTCGAGGATGATACAGTTCTAGCAGAGGTTATTGTCTTCGTGATATATTAGATAATGTCTCTTACTTGAAAAGACATAGGTGGAGGCATTGGATAGCCCACAAGACCATCCCAATCAAAGGGAACTTCTCCAGGACTTGAAGGGAGAGTATTCAGGGAGAACAAAACTCTCTCTTTTTTAGAAGGTGCAGTATCATAAATGTTAATGACATGGTTGAAGGATGCATCACTCTCCAAAAGGAGAGTTGGAGTGACCAGAAATTGCACTGGTTCAACCACTTCTTCAAATCCAGGTTGAATAGGATGTGTGATAACAGAGGAAGGAGACCCATCACCCTCAACAATGGGGGTGGGGTCAGGAGAAGATTGCAACAACATTATTTATGTGTTAATCAATGAAGAAATAGGATGCGGGGAAACCAAAAATGCCTTAGAACCTGAAGGGCCCTTAGGTGAGCCCCACACTTCTGGTATCCTAGCAGTAACAGGACACAAATGAGTAAGGTGATTTCCTTCGCAAGTTCTGCAAAGGAATTTAGGCTTACATTTGAGACGTCTAAGCTTCTCGATCGTATGAATGGCCTTAACGTGACTGGTAGAGGGGAGAGATTTATATCCCACATGATGTATAGAGGTTGGAGATGTGACATCGATATGACTCGTGCAAACTAGAGTGATGACCCCAACATGACTAGCAGTGGTTGGTTGCAGGTCTTCAACATGACTTGTAGAGGTCATCGACCAATCTCCAACATGACTAGCAGAGGTTGGTGATGGAGTTCCAGTATGACTGACAGTGACTAGACTAGTGGTGTTGGGTTGTGGAATTTGATACCAAGGTCCAGGGAAAGATTGGTTTTGAAACATTGCAGGCTAAGAAGGGTCCTGGTTTACACCTTGTCCATGTCCGTAAAGGTAGTGTCCTCCACCCAAATGATCCATAGAGGTTTGTATGGGCATCATAATTGAAGTATATGTCTATGAAGAGACAAAAGTATGATAAGTTTTGTTTGAGTGAGGATATATATTTCCCTCATGTGAAGGGGTTCCGTGAAGACAGTAGCCCAAACTATAAAAAACAATTCTCCCTGTATGAAAGACCCAGGAATATATGGGGAACTTCCATGGGAAAAGTGTTCATAGGAACTGGCATGGTGGATGAAGGATACACAGATGGGGTGAAATAAGTAGAATAACCACCCATTTGAGTACTGGCTCCTGAAAAAACACAACTAGGACTAGATCCGTAAGAGGGGAGGTTCCAACCTCCCACAGTGAGAGTTGGTTGAGGGACATGACTCCCATCAAATTAAGGTGTAGACGGAGGGGCCATGGTGCCCTCGGATCCAATGCTAGGATTCATTTAAGTGGGATAGGGAGAGGATGGAAAGGGTGAAGGAACATTCATAATATCAATAGGAAAATGATTAGAGACCCAAGGCATGGATTGAGTATCATAATTTTGCATACCATTATGAAAAGAAGATGGATTAATCCCCATGAGATGAGTGAACATCATTGGGGGGGGGGTTAGCAGTAAATGAGGGAGCTATGGGAGATCTAATGTCCATGATAATGACAACTCAAAGCACAATATAAAATCCTAAGTCCAACTAGTAATCAAAGAGCACACCAAAAATAATCAAACGACCAATATGCACACAAACAAGGTAAAGTGGCTGAAAGGGGACCCCCCTCCCTAAAGTAGGTATGCCTTGCCCAAGAGGGGCCTGAGACTCCTTGCTAAAGATCATAGGTAACATAATTATCTATAAGGGCCCTCATGGGATTAACAACTAGTCGGTCAGATTCCCTCGGAGAGGTATTCCTCCATAAAGGTTGTGTGTTGTCTGACCCTTATTTGACCCAGGGTACCTACAGAATAACCCCTGCAAGTAACCTATGTGGAAACTAAGTCAAGCAAATAAACAACCACTGTATAATCGCTGCACAAGTGAGCAATCATAAGTCAGGTCCATTGTATGGGCAGGGTAGCAAAGCCCGAAACCTTGAAAGCACCGCCTCTCACATAGGTAAGGGCACTTGTTGGGCCCTTTGTTTTTGGGATAAGGAATTATGCAAGTTTTGGACTAGTACAAGTTGCACAAGATTTAGAATAAGCTGGACAACAGAGAAAGAAAGAGAAATAGAAATTAGTTGCGAAAAGGACAACGTAACGCCAACTAAGAAAAAGTGGTTGCAACAGAACAATAAAGTGTGCAAGCCGAGAAAGAAGACACAACCTAGCTTATATATAGGGATGAAAATAAATTGTAAAGGGGTTCATTGTCAAGTCATTCGGTTTTTGTTATTGTTCAATCAAATTATGAGTATGTTCAGTCTGATCTTCCCCTCTCTACAGGGTTGTTGTCAATTGAATCAAGTAAAGTTCTGAGTCTGTAATGTAATTTGTAACCCTTTTGAGAGTAGAGCTCCATGACATGAGTCCAGAGCCAAGATTCTGTAATAGAGCACTATTGTATGGTTCTGAGCTTGTCATTACAGAAATATTCCGAAGATAATATGAGGAAGGATCTAAATTTTCAAAATATGTTGTGTCTTCTTGTGTTTTACTCATGCATTACAATACTTCTTTATGGGTTATAAGTTCCTCATGAGGGTTATGCTTTTAAATGATTTTCTGTAACATCAGTAGGTTTGATTCTTGCACACATGAGGTTCCGATCTATTTGATAGTTAGATGTCTTGCACAAGATCAGGATGAATCCTGAAGGTTTTGTGAATCCTCCTAAGTCTTTTCCTTACCCTTCCCTATCTATTTGTCTTAGTATCACTTCGGGTGAGACTTCTTCTCTTCGGAGGAGATGAAAATGCCAACGCTCTAGACTACTCGGTACCTTTTGTTGGTAACCTGAGAAGGACCCTGGTCTAATCAAACTTAAATCAACAAAATGGTTCCATTGTTGGGACCTGCGTAATAAAGGGAACCTGTAGGGAGGATTCTTTTGCAGATTCATGGATCTAATATTGACCAATGGTGGGAAAGAAACTGTGACACCTTCATATGGAAAGAAGTGGAGCTGAAGGGAAAATCTGTGGAAGATACTCGTGAAGCAGTATTTTACTCAAAAAGATCGAGCGACTAGTGTGAGATATTCTAGGTTAAGTTCCTAGAAGAAATTTTCTAATGAATAAAGAGGATCCAAGAATCTCCAGAGTTCCAAGAACGATTCAAGAGGATCTGTACCTGGGACATAGGAAATATTGCAACACTTCGTCGGCTGGATTGTCCAATCACGTGAGCGATTGATTTATGGGTCAACACCACATTATAAGGATATATTATTGAGTTTGCAGCTGAGAACCACCAATCTTTTTCGCGTACATAGGTGATTTTCAAGAAATACGCAAGGGGAAGAATGTTGAGATAAATCCCCCTGTGGATTAAAGTTTTCTTGATGGAAGAGGGGATGTTGACTATGTCCCTGACTGATATGGTAGGGTAAAAACTCTCACTTGGGGTAGGGTGAGGAAGGGGTAGAGTCATGACCTGAGAGAGGGGAAGGGTTCTTTGAAAAATGGGGGGGGAGGGGGGGGGAAACAACAAGAAATGGACTCAAGAGACGAGCGATCCTTGAAGAGAGATGCCATAGTTGAGAAGTGGTCGCACAACAAGATCAAAAAAGCAACAAGACAATATGAGAAGTTGAGGAAAGAGGTCAGACCAGGAGAAGGAGAGGAAAGACAGATGGAAGAGTTGTGGAAGATGAGAAGACAGGAAGGACTAGCCAGTCAAAGATTAAGTGAGAGAAAATTGCAGAGAGAAAGAAGTCCCCCGGAGGTTGGACAATAAGGAGAATGTGTAGATGTAAGAGAGAAGTAAGTCGACATGAATATTGAAGAAGAAAGGGAAGATTCGACCCCAATGACAGGAGAGATTGGGAATCTGACTGAAAAGACTTCTCTAGTGGAAGAAAATGAGACCCCCCAGATCAAAGAAAACTGCCCCGAAGGTAGTGGTGCCAACCCCGAATCTCCCATACCCCAAGTGTCTTCTATACAAGTGGTAAGTTCGATACTACCTTCTCATGCTAGTTTTGTTCTAGTACAATTAGTTAGTCAATCACCACCAGGAAGTGTGAGTACATGAAGGATATTGGGATCCTCTGGTAGATAGCAAGCATGACTGTTAGGTTTCGTTTTGGTTAGAGAACAAAGATCATAAATGGTTGGTCATGCAGGAGGTTTGATTGCCCGATACTCATACTTTTGGGGTAAGGGATATGAAGATGTTGAGCAACACTGGCTCTTGTGAGAAGCAATCTGGAGATCCAAAGGGACTACAGATGTGAATAAGTTGGTTGAGTTCTAGACTACCTTGAGAGGTCGCGCTCTCAAGTGGTACATGAAGATCATTGAACCAAGGGATCCAGGAATGCAAGGCCAAGCGTTCACACTTGGCCAGGTACATACCAGGTTCATAGTGGAGTTTAAACTACCTCAGTCAAAACAACAGGTTGTGTATAAGTTGTGTGAGATCCAACAAAGGGAAGGTGAATCATCCTGGGAGTATAGCCAGAAGTTTAAATATTCTATAGGGAGGTTAGCACATCCAATCCATGAGGAACATCAAAGGGAATGATACATATGAGTATTTCTACCTTTGACCCAAATTCTGCTAACACAACAATGAATAGCTACTTTAACAGATGCCTTGGAACAGTCAATGAAGATTGAAGCCATGGCAGGATACCCTAGGAGCCTGAGAGTGACCAGACCCCCAACAGATGTGAACTTGGTGCAACTACAAGGGAAAATATCAGCGATTACACAAAATATTCAAGAACTGACAATACCTAGACCAGGATGACCACAAGTCTGGTGCACCAGATGTTATACAAAAGGGAATATGGTTAACGAATTCCCACAAACAAGGGGAACGGGACCTTATCAGAATCCGATGGGACCCTCACCAGGACCCATGAGAGGAGTTGCAAAAGTGTCTATGAAGATACCATTCCATAACCCCACCCCATATCCTGATTTTCCAGGGAACCAAGAAGTACCAATAGTTGAGTATTGTGAGATTTTCCAAATCCATGGGCATGGGCCAAGATAGTGCCCCATTATGTAGAAATATTTGAAAGTACCAAATACAATACACTGTGAGTTTTGTGCATCTACCACACACACTACCAATCAATGTAGAGTGTTGGATGCACTTGCATACAGGTTGGATCGAACAACATTGGGTGAATGAAAACCCTCAAGGATTGGGAAGAGGTCAAAGAGGTGGAGCCGAAGGAGACTTCAGAGGATGAAGAACTAGGGGAAGAGGGACAAGAAGATGTTACAACTGTGATGAGAAAGGTCACATGGCTAGAGATTTTCCTCATCTAAGGTGACCATGGTTCTCTCACTACAAAACCAATGGGCATGCAACTGGAGACTGCCCATAATTTATTGCAAAATGGGAAGATAGGGTACGACAACAAGGAAATAACCTCATCAGTTAAGAAATCAAGAGAGTTATTAAAGGACAATTGGCCAACCTTAACATCATTACTCGAGGAGGAGAAAATATAGGAGATGATGTTGATACTCTACCTTAGATCTAAAAAGCAACACCTAAAGAAGACAGGTATGACCCTCTAAAACATAAGTTGTTCTTTAAATATGCCATAGAAGTATTTCAGAATATTCCTAACCCTGAGATGCAAGAGAAACACCCATAACCTATTGTTTACCCTAAGATTGCGCAAGTCCCTGCTTCACCCCCTACACCCAGAAACCCTGTAGTCACACTGAGACAACTTGGGCAACCTCAAAATGTAGTTGACCTTTGGTTTCAATTTTTTTTTGACATTCTCAGGAACTATCAACTAACAGAGAAGTTGCACAATGCACTATACCTAGTCTTAGGGAATGAAGAACCCATAGAAGTAGGAATAAGGGCTAATCTTCCCGAGAAGAGTACTCAGAGAGTGCATAGAAGAAAAGTATGAACTGGAAAATAATTCAGACTAGTAGCCCAGCTAGATGAATTTGAGATTAAAGATGTCATGTTGGATCTAGGATCCGATGTGAACATCCTGCCTAAGAAGACCTGGGAAGCCTTAGGAAAACCTAGGCTGACATATTCCTCAATTCAGCTAAGAATGGAAAACCAATATTGTATTTTCCCCATAGGAAGACTGGAGAATGTGGAAATAGATGTTGCGGGAGTGAATATCGTAGCTAACTTTGAAGTGATTGAAATCATGGGGGATAAGGACCCTTAACCTGCACTACTTGAAATTGATTGGGCCTATGAAAACTATGCAGTAATCGACTTAAAGAAAGACACCGTGACCTTTGAGGATGATGGAATCAAGGTAGTTCAACCCTTGGATCCATATGTAGGACCTAAATATACAGAGCCAACAGACAATAATATGTAGGGAGAATATTTGGATCAGTTGTATATTGTAACATCTGGAAAAAGAGATGATTATATAAATCTTAATGTTGATGGATCAGTAAGTTGGAGAAGCATATATTCAGTAGACAAAGATTCATAATTGTCTTTCAACATTTGGCAACAAGATTTGTACGAAAAATTCTCAAGGAGATGTGAAACTGTCAGAGAGACGAGATGGGTTGGGACTGAAGTCAGAGAACACCCAGTATATGATGGCACCTCAGAACGTGACCTTTTTTTCTCATCATGGAAGAAAAGGTAGTAGAGGATCAAAGGATTTCAGTACTGGATGTAGCCTTTGAAGACACCCCTACCAGATTGTGGGCTAATTATAAATCCTTACTCAAATATTGGGACAATGTGAAGCAATATATCAAGTATAGGTTTCAGAATATGTAGCAGTTGGAATCAGAGACGCAGATGGATATCCAAGTTGCGCAACTATTCAGCGAAGACTCTAATCCTATAGTACATATTGAACAATTTGTGACACAATGGTAAGTTGCGGAAATACCCTCTTGCTTATGGGTTCAGGTATTTCCCCATTCTCTAGGTACAATCCCAAAATCTTGGTTCATACACGAGGAAACCAAAAGACAGACCAATGATTGGAAAACGCTGGCAACTCATTTTTTTAAGGACTTCTCATTTACAGGTAAGTATCCCGACTTTAAGTAGTCCTGCAAAACATTAAAGAATTTATTTTTATAGATAATAGTAATCAGAAATCAAACCAAGTGGTATGTCCAAAGCATAGCCAAGAAATTTAGACTAACCTTCACCTACCCTCAACCAAGAATCCTATAGAATGCTATAATATTAGCAGGGATTCAAAAATCCCAGATGACTTAGAGGAATTGAGAAACCTAGCCATTAAAGAGACAGAAGGGAATAGAGAAATTCAAAACACCATACCTAGTCAGACTGATAGTTCCTACAATCACCCATTAAAATTGTGCAAGGTCAATATAGGGACCACAGTGAAACCTAAGATAGCTATGGTGGGAGACTACTGGGATGAGCAAGATAGCCAATACATACAGAGTCTGCTGCGGGAATATGAGGATTTGTTCCCAAAGACTATTTTCAGAGTTAAAGGGAATCAAAGGAGTTATGGGAGAAATGGAAATTGAATTGAAACTAGGATCCAATCCTGTGAGACATAGACCATACCATCTTAACCCTAGAGTAAAAGAGAAGGTTAATAAGGAGATAGACAAGATGTTGGAAGTTGGACTCATTTTTGCAGTAGAAGAAGAAGAATGGGTCATCCCAATAGTAATTCAAAGTAAGAAAGGCACAATGAATATCAGGGTCTTTGTAGACTATAGAAGTCTTAATTCAACCTTTGTACATGACCCTTTCCCAACACTTTTTATTGATGAGGTGGTAGAAGAGGTTGTAGGGAAGGAAGCATACTCATTCACAAATGGATTTTAAGGGTACCACCAAGTCAGGATCACCAAAGAGGACAAAAATAAGACCACATTCATAACAAAATGGGGATCTTTCACATACAATGTGATGCCATTTGGCTTGAAGAACGCCCCTGCATTTTTCTCCAAGATTGCAATAGAAGTTTTCAGAGAGTTTATCCACAAGTTTATAGAAGTTTATATGGATGATTGGATGATACATAGTTTTCTTAAGGAACATGTAGCATTGTTACGTTTTATGTTTGACAGATGCAAAGAATTGCAAATATCATTGAATCTTAGAAAGTGTATCTTCTGCATACCACATAGGAATTTGTTGGGCCACATAGTCCGCTGAGAAGGAGTATTAGTATACCTAGCCAAAGTTGCAGCTATTTTGAACATGCCACCACCTATGAGTACAAAGCAGTTGCGCTCCACGCTGGTACACAAAGGGTACTATCGCCAATTCATCAGAATATATGAAAACATTACTGCACCTCTGGAAAATCTACTGAAAAGGGCCGAAACATTCCAATGGAATCAAGAATGTGATAAATCATTCGAGACCCTAAAGGAGAAGCTCAATATAGCACCGATTTTGATATTCCCAAACAGGGAAAATGAATTTCATGTCCATGTAGACTCTTCAGGAATTTCCTTAGGAGCTATCTTAGCACAACCCGGAGATGGATCCATGGATCATCTTATCTATTTTGTGAGTCGGAAGTTGTCACAAGTTGAGCGCAACTACACAATGACAGAAAGGGAGGGTTTGGCTATGATTTATGATTTGCAGAAATTTAGACATTATTTGTTAGGTTCTCATTTCAAGTTCTTTACAGATCATTCTGCATTGAAATATCTAGTTAACAAACCTATGTTGGAAGGGAGAATTTGTAGATGGTTTCTATTATTTCAGGAATTTTGTTTTGAAGTAATTGTTAAGCCTAGAATATGCAACATAGGACCTGATAACCTATCCATATTAGAGTCAGGGGAAAGTGGCAGAGTAGTTGACGATCAGCTCCCAGATGTAGACTTGTTCCGAGTTGAGGCCATACCAGAGTACCTGGAGGACATAACAGTCTTTTTAAGTACAGGGGCCTGCCCAGAAACATATTCTGCAACCTAGAAATGCCACATGGTTGTTAGAGAAGCGGATTACCAGTTGATCGCGGGACAATTATATAAATTGGGACTAGATAGTATCCTCAAAAGATGTGTCTTGGATCATGAAAGACAATATATACTCTAGGAATTCCACAATGGATTTGTGAGAGGTCACATAAAAGGGAAGGCCACTGTGAAGAAAGTTCTACAAGATGGACTTTGGTGGGAAACTCTCTTCAAGGATGCAAAGGCATATGCTAGATTGTGTGATGTTTGTCAAAGAGTAGTAATCCATCACGATGATATGAATTACCACTTCAACTAGTTCGATCTCTACAAGAATTTGAGAAGTGGGCAATTGACTTCATCAGACTGATCAACCCCACAACCAAGCATTCAAAGGATAGGGACATCATCATTGCAACTGACTACCTTGCGAGTTGGGTTGAGGAAGAAGTTGTTCAAGATTGCTCGACCAATACTTCTACCAGGTTCATTTTTTAGAATATTATCACTTGATTTGGATGTCCTAGGAGCCTAACTAGTGATTGAGGAGATCATTTCATTAATAGCACTATATCAAATCTTACAACAATTTTTTTGATGCAACATCACAAAGCATCCCCTACCACCCGCAAGCCAATGGAACAATAGAAGCATTCAGCAAGATTCTAGAGAGAGGGTTAACAAAGGTCTGTTGCGCAAATTGGGAAGACTAGGATGACTGAGTTCCAGCATTACCATGGGCTTACAAGACAACTACAAAGAAACTCTAGAGGTACACGCCTTTCCAGCTGGTTTATGGGAAAGAGGCAGTGGTGCATGCAGAGTTCATCACTATGAGTCTGTACATCGCACAGATCATACATATGTCAGAAGAATAATCAGTTGTGCAGAGACACATGGAGCTACAAGAACTCGAAGAGACCAGGTTCTTAGCAGAATTCCATCAATCAGTTGAAAAAGCAAGGAAAAAATCTTGGCATGATAGGAACAATAAAACTAAAGTATTTGTGCAAGGAGACAAGGTTCTACTCTATGATAGTCAGTACCAGAAGCATGCTGGCAAGTTGCACATGCATTGGTTGGGACCATTTATAATTGTAGAGATCCGAACCTCAGGACCAGTCAGAGTCACACAATTAGATAGGATGGGTGAATGGCACTCGCCTGAAACCATATATGTCTTTGAAATGAGCTAAAAGGACTATTTCTCTAGTCTGAAGGAGCATGTATAATAGTTAGATTTGAGTTTTCTGAAATTTTGTAAATTTAATTAATAAAGTCGATGTGTGCAGTTTTGTGCCATGACACGTAGTTCATTTTATGTTTAAGTGTTGGTTGATGCAGAATGGCCGACTCAACAGTGCAGGATCAGAAGCATAAAGAATTCATTAATGACAGTCATTAATATGATAGGGAACCCTTTTGGGGTCAAAGGGAGAACGAACCTGAATACGATCTGAGTCCATGTGCCACAGGAATCCATTCTAGTCATAGCCTTTATTTCCATTACGATACCCTGTATGAATTCAGTTAAGACATAAATCCATGACATGAAAATATTCCATCGGTATTCATGCCGGGATTCCCACCCGTCAAACAAAAAGGTCTGAAACCGGCCACGTCACTATCCAACTCATGTAAGCAAATGATAGAATCGCCCGATAGGATTTACCCTGTTAACTTGTCCCATCGGACAACTCATATCCAAGTTGCGTCCATATGGCCAACATGAACAACAATTATTGCTAAGCTTGCCCGCTAAGCCTAGTATAAGGCTATGAGAACTCACCAGAGAACACATCATTTTCAAAGAACTTAGCAATTTCTGAATTCTGTAGAGAGAGCCAACTTGTGAAATTGTGAAACTCGTAGTTGTGACCCCTATTCCTTAGCTCACCAGAGAAGTTGTGATAATTTAGAATCCACAATTCTGAGATCCACAGGAAGTCGAAGCGCCATGTCCAAAGATGCAGTACAAGATGAGCCTTGCGACCCCCGAGTCGAGGTCGTGGGTGATCTCAAGGGGAAGGTGGAGCAAGTCAAGGTCCTTGATATAGAATTAACATATCCAGTCTTATTCCCTAATCCAGGTGGATATCAGTGGCCACCCACTTCTTTCAACTGGCTCAAAACAGGTTTCTGACAATTTTGACAATTTACTATTTTTAGCAATTTTCACTTTCGGGGTCATTTTGAGGGCCTAAATGAAGATTTTTCGGGATAGAGCTTATAAATTATGGGAAAAGGCATGATTGAGCCCCCAAAATGAATCTCCTTGAAAATACCTTTCCAACGGGCTATCATACGCCTAAAATGGAGATCGTATGCAAAAGTTACGACCCCGGGAAGTTGATGTACTAACTTACCCAAACAGGGCCCACATGAATTTTGGTGCTTCATCTCCTAGGGTTAGGTTTTTGGATTTCTAGGGTTTTTGGAATTCCTATTTATTGTAAAAATTCCTTTAGAGCCTCATTGTAATTATCTTCTTAAGAATGAGCACAGTCGTCACATCTCTTCTCAGAGATAAGCCACCACCAATCTAGCAAGCTTGTTTCCGCTGCATTTTACAATTTCAACTTATTTCCTTATTGAATAGAAAACTAGTTTTACTATATCTCTGTTATTTTTTATTAAGCACATGTTAATAATCTATAGTCATTTATTTTTTCTCATAAAATCCAGATCAGTGGTATCCGAGTGGTCTCCTCCTTGTCGTCTTAATGCATGTCCCCAACGAGGTCGGAGTACAAAGAGTTGGGTCTCGAGCTTGTGTCTCTTGAGGAAAAAAGATCTCACACACCCAAGTGACCTCTCATGGAAGGAGAAAATAAAGATTATGGGACATGAGATCCTTTCAAACTGTTGATTGAGGAATCCCTCATACAACAAAGGAACGAGAAGATGGATAGTTTCGCACAAATCCTTTGATGGCTACCAACAGGCGACACATCTTCTTCGAGCGGAGGCACCACTCGCTTCAAGGTACAAATAAAATTCGATATTCCTATATTTGAAGGTCAGATAGATGAATATTCTATAGACAAGTGGTTGAATCTACTAGAAGGGTATTTTTCTGTCCATAACTTTTCGAATAGAAAGTCGTTCCCCACATCAAAGATTGGTGGGAAACTTTCTGTGAGAAAAAGGAAACAGAGGAACCCTCACTATTTACAGTCACGACCACCTGGGATTCCTTCAAGGATTAAATTAAGGAACAATACGACCCTGTCAAAATTTATGATGACTTGTATACCAAATGGACCACGCTACGGCAAGAAAGAGACCAAGCAGTGCCAGATTTCATGAATATCTTTCATACCTTGCGCACCAATCTGGGTATCAAAGATTCAGAGCGACATCTGGTGCTCAAGTATCACAGTGCTCTGCATAGATACAACTAGCCCAAGCCATAAGCAAAGAAGGACACCGGAAAGACAGAGAAAGATATCGGGAAGTGGTGCGACTTCCATAATAGCCCTTGGCATAAAAATGCTGACTACTGCTCAAAGCAGTCGCTGGTGGCCGAAGTGAAAGCCTCTGAATCAGATGTGGGTTCAGAATATGAGTGAGAACCAAAAAGGGGATGACAGATCATTGATGTGGAACTGAGTGCCACCGTTTCTACACCAAGCTCTAGCTTGGTGAATCAGACGAGCCAGAAGAAGGAGAAGGCCTCTTCCATTCACAGATGTGGGTAAAAGGCACCCCATTGCACTTCATCATGGATAATGGTAGCCAGAAGAACCTCATCTCAGAAGAGGTCATCAAACAGTTGGCCCTGCTGACAACACCACACCCACAACCCTACACCATTGGATGGCTCCGCCAAGGAAGTGATCTCCATAAATTATCAACCAAGATTCGTAATCAAAAGAGTTGATGCACTATATATGCCAATAACAGATAGGTTCCTATGTCTAATGAGTATAGTTCAATCAAGAAAATCATATAAAAAACCAATACTCAACATTCCCCCATGCTTAAGTCATTGCATGTCCTCATACAACAATTATCTTCAAAGTTTCACAATTGATGATACTCCTCACTCGATCAAGCATTCCCTGAAGTTAAGTCTTATCCAATCTATTTTCAATCAATGTTAGGAGAAAGGGATGGATGTGGATCTAATATGATTATAGGATAGTGGCCAAGAGTTTTCATAATGACTTTGACTAATAGGCCCCCCTGGCTAGATTACCTTTAAAACAAAAGTGATATAAACATAGTTTAGATATCATTTGAAGAGAGGAACACATAAAAGAATACATCCCAAGATGATTAACTTGTTTCTTATCCAAGTTTGTAGAGATGAAGCTCTTCTTGTTTAGGTAAGGTTAATTACATATAATGAGGATCCCACTTCTCATGCAAACCTATTTATTTTAAAGATAGAACTCTAAAGTGGATACTTGAAGGTTCTTAAGAACATCATCCAAGAGACATAAAGGTCATCTCCTAGCCTTGATTTGAAAATGATTGCTTCATAATGATACCCAAGGGTTTATGTTCAGTTTTAAGTGTGCCACTTTATGTTTTTCAACTCCCTTTACCTGGCATAGCCTCGCTGCCAGCAGGCATGTTAAGTACCCCGACGGGTTTACCTTAGTACCATACAAGCATGGCCTTGCTGCCAACATGCCTTTTCAGTACCCTGGTGGGTTTACTTGTACTTCCTGATACTTCCTTTTTATTATATTACTCAAAATATTTAGAATTATGTATACTGCTCATTGACAGTTTTAGAGTATAAGGAAGGCAGGTGGTACGAGAGTGTTTTAGAGTTATTAGGCACATAATTAATTGTTTTCAATTATCCCAAGGGTGACATCATCCACATTCAACTTAAATATCAGCTATTCAATGTATAATGGAATATCTCAGATAATGATTAAGAGGTCCCTCTAGTTAATCCTATTAGGGTTCTCATGAAAATTCATTGCGGTTTTGCAAGGGCAGTCCACCACATGAGGTTTTCATCAATACTTCCCAAGAAAAACTTGTAAAGATAAACTTGGATAAAAACTTGTTTGAATCAACTAGGTTAGTATTAGACATAATGGTGTCACCACTTTTCAATGGATATTTCAATTAGCAATCACTTCTTCAAAATGATGAGGTAATAGACAAGTGCACCCATTATCATATAGAGGTAAATGTGAAAATATCTTCTTAAAGGATAGCAAGGATGATTCATTTAGGGTTGAGTGTATAAATGTAGGAGGAATATGTACATGAGAGTAAAAAAAATTCAACGCAATACTTAAATGATCCTTGATAGAAAGAACATGAAGATATTAGTCCATACCTCTAATTACCTGAAGTGAAAACAATGTTAAGCACATGACAAAGATCATATCACTTTGGCATCAGTACCAGATAATTAATGGAGTAGGTTTCTGCAGTACCGGAAAAGATAGTATTGGAACAGAGTGACATGATGGATGATTTTTTCTCATTCATGATGACAACCACTTCACCAAGGAATTCAATGATAATATATGAGAAGATGTATACGAGGGCTTGCAAAATTTCATGGTAGGGAGCGTGCAATAATTGAGAGTAACCATATGTTTATTGCATAATTAGTTAATTTCTTTTAGTAAAATGAAAAATGTTGAGTTTATACGTCCTATTAATTGAAGCATTTAAATCGAGCAACAAAAAATTTGAGTATAGGATAATGTCTACCAACACCTCATTACCAATACCGGATCACCTGAGTATCGGATGGACGCAGGGTTGTGCTTCAGTACCAGAATAATGCAGAGTTGTGGTTCAGTACCGGAATAGTGCAGACCTCCTCCTTTGGAACCAGATGATCACACAGGCAACCATCAGTACCAGATGAGCACAATACTGGATGAGCACATGAATGTTGTTCAGTACCGTATGAACGCAGACTTTCTCCTTTGGTATCGGATGAGCACATAAATGACCAGTAGTACCAGAATAGTGCAGAGTTGTGGTTCAGTACCAGAATAGTGCAGACCTCCTCCCACAGTATCGGATGAATGCAAAGTTTAAAAATTGTTTGCAGTACCAGAATAGAATGGTACCAAAATTCTAGAAATGATTATCAAATCCTAGCACTGAACATGTTGATTTGGTCTCGCTGACAGAAGTTGCAAAATAATATGAAGTTTTCAGCAACCACTCCCCCATGCTTAAGGTTTTGTATGGCCTCATGCAAACAATGTGATATGCTAAAAAAATGTCTAGTTAGAGAGTTGCGAACATCTGCTAAAAACAAACCAATAGAACTAATTAAAACTAGATTTTTATTCATGCTTAAAAACAAAAAATTTAGGGAAAAATGTCAAAAGTTGAATTATTAGCTATGAATAAAATAGTTTGGACTTAACATTCAGTTTCAACTGCTATTAAAATATCACTTAATCGATCATCCTTGTGAAATAGCAGTCTTAAAATAGATAGGTAAATATAAAGCATGAATGCATCATTTTTAACAACTTTAAGGAAAAAGAAGAATTTTGAAGAAATAGGTCATGAAGCACTCCCTTAAGTGTTATCTTCCATTGACAAGGATGCCTTTTCTGCTTTTGAAACCCTTCTAGTATTATGTGTGCATTCGGAGGATGAAGAGATTCCCTTCTCAAAAGATTCCAAACAAAATCATCATAACTTTTAAAAAGAAATCTACTATAGGAACAAAAGATCTTAAACTAATTGTTTTACTATCTTTTGACATTCCCATTTATGAAAAGTATGAAAGATAGGTTGCATTGTACTTATGTGAAATATTTATTTATTTATTTACCTATCCTACTCTAATTGAACAAAATAAAATGTCCTTCGAGTATAGGAATACTTCTAGTGAAGCCATGTGCATAACAAGGTTAGAAATATATCCATGCTCAGGTTTAAAAGATAAATTTTAATGCATACCGAAGTATGAAGGACCAACTGCTTTGATGATGAGATCAAGCAATAAATAAAAGAGTGGTGTGACCTAATAACTAATTGAAACCATATTTCAATCCCAAAAATCTATGTTTTTTAGCAATTTGGGCAGATTCGAGTTAGTCCCCCATCCATATCTCCCAAACCAATTCCAATTTTGAAAAATGGCCCACACTTTACTCAATTTTTCATATTATGGACAAAACCCATGTATTAGAATTTCTAGATCTGATACCATATGCACAGAAATTGAGGCGCAAGTTGGCAGTTTGAGTTTTTTTGATAACTTTGGAAGAATCATTCCCCCTGAGCTGGAGGTCCACACGTGCGAGATGGGTGAATTATGACACACATTTCCACATGAAAACATCATTGTGGAAAAAACCCATGTACCCGATTTTCCTCCAGAATCTTTCCAAAATTTTGAATTACTTCTAGTACCGGATTAACACAGGCTGGTACCAGAATATGTGGAGCATTGGTACCGAAATAGACTAGGTACCGTATCATGCTGCTTAAGATTCAAAGTGATTAGGATCATACAAAATCAACCATTTTAATCGAATTAACTCAAGAAAACTAAACACATCATGCCTTAATCATAAGTTACCTCTCTATGCACATGATCAAGGTCATTAATTGCATTTATGGATGAAACAATCAATTAGATACACATATCATAGGTAAAATTGACTTAGACATAGATAATATAGGGTAATAGAAGTGTCAATATTGATACGCAACACCAGCCAACAGTGTCGACTGTCGTACGACATCAAGCCCTTCAAAGATGAGGTATTGTGTGATGTTGCTCCTCTCGAAGTTTGTGATGTTCTTTTGGGCCAACCTTATTTATGGAAACGTCATGTTGTATATGATTCTAGGCCTCATAGTTTTATTATTACTTTGAACAGGAAATTGTATAGGATACCCGAGGTAGTCCCACCTAGTGTTATTTTCTTGATCTCTGCTAAGCAATGCAGGAAGGTCATATCTCAGATGGGGAAGTTTGTCTTCTTCATGATTCTCTCTCAGAATAAGTGAAAGATCACAACCACATCTAAGGTATTTGTAGGCGACCTCTCCACACAATAGAAGCGAGTAGATAAGGTCATGGAATAATACTTAGATATCTTCTCCTCACCTACCGGGGTACCTCTACACTTCCAGGTCAAGCACCCCATCGATGTGATCCCCGACACACCGTTGTCCAATGGGCCAGTATATCATCACTTTTTGTTAGAGAATGAGGAGATCAAGTGACATATCCAAGAACTAATCCAGAAGGGGCACATCCATCCCATCTCATCACCTTGCAGGAGCCCAATCGTGCTGGTACAGAAGAAATATGAAACTTGACAACTCTGCATTGATTATCGGGCTCTGAATAAAATCACAGTCAGAAACCAGTAACTAATTCCCCAAATCAACGACCTCCTTGATCAAATCAAGGGGGACAAATACTTCAGTAATATTGATCTAAATTCTGGCTACCACTAGGTCTCGATAAAACAAACATATGTATGGAAAATTGCCTTCAAGTCAAAGGAAGACCTTTTTGAATGGTTGGTCATGCCCTTTGGTTTGAAAAATTATCCAACCACTTTCATGAGGATGATGGAGGATACCATGCGACCATTCACCAATGATTTTGTAGTGGTGTATCTAGATGACATTATCATTTATAGCAAGACTTGAGTTGAACATTTGCAACATATTCAACAGGTTTTTCACACCCCATGGCAGCACAAGCTATATGGAAACTTGGAAAAATGATCATTTGGCATGGACAAGCTCCATTACCTGAGCTACATAATTGATCAACATGGCGTACATGTGGATCCAACCAAGATCCAAGTGATCCATGACTGGCCAACCCCAACCACACTCACTGAGCTTCAGAGCTTCTTGGGCCTTGCCAATTTCTACCACAAGTTTGTGTTGGGATTCTCCCATATTGCATGGGCCCTTAGCCAAATAAACAGGGGTGGTGGTAAGGAAAACTTTGTGTGGGGCTGGTCCCAACAACAAGTGTTCGATGATTTGAAGCAGTGCTTGTGCTTAGCCCCAGTACTTTCACTACCAGACCTACAAAATCCCTTTGAGATCGATACAAATGCTTCTGACTACGCAGTGGGCGTCGTTCTCACTTAGCACGACCACCCCGTGGCCTATCATAGTGAGGCACTACCAGATGTTGTCCGTAAGTACCCTACTTATGACAAAGAAATGTACTCCATTTTGCAAGCTTGCCGCTAGTGGAGACATTACATTCTTGGGAAGAAGACAATCATCCACACTGAACATAAGCCATTGCAATTCATGCAGACACAAGGAAAATTGTAGAATGATCGCCATCAAAAGTGGTCCACATACTTGCAACAATTCCACCTCAACATCAATTATAAAATAGGAAGCACCAATTGCGTCGTCGATTGCCTCAGCAGACCACTAGTCGTGGCACTCACCATGATACTCGACTCCTATAGCCATGAGACCTCTGAATGGACCCAACTCTATGAGATAGAACTGAACTTCGCCACCACCTATCAAATGTTGGGTGCAAACGTAGTTTTTGATAATTTCCATCTTCAGGATGGGTTGTTGTGTCATCTCGGCCATATCTGTGTTCCATAAAGTGAGCGAGTGAAACTGATCTTGGAAGCCCACTATAGTCGGATGGAAGGACACTTTGTCGTCGAAAAGACAGTGACAATGCTACAAAAACATTTCTACTAGATGAAACTTCGACAGGAGGTTGGCAAGTATATCAGGTCCTACACTACCTATGCTATTGCCAAACCAAACACTAAGAAACAGAGCCTGTACATCCATATTCCTACTCCTGACAGGCCATGGGAATCCATCTCAATGGACTACATGTCGGGTCTCCCATCCACTAAGTGGGGAAATGACTGTTTTTTTGTGGTTGTTGATCACTTTTCTAAGATGGCGATTTTGGTTTCTTGCAATAAGAACATCACAACAGAGGCAACTGCCAAGCTCTTCTTTGAATGAGTCTGGGTACATTTTGGAATCCCACAAACCATTGTATCAGATTGGGACAATTGATTTCTCAGCACATTCTGGTCAAGCCTCTGGTCACTGCTAGACACCAAGCTCACCAAATCCACGACCTTCCACCCCCAGACAGATGGCCAAACCAAGGTCATCAATTGAATGATTGCGCATATCCTTTGCATGTATAATTCAAAGCACCCTTGCACATGGGATGAGAGCCTTCCCTATGTCCAACATAGCTACAACTAAGCCCTTCATAGCTCAACTGACCACAACCCCTTTCAGGTGGGGTTGGGATTCCAACCATTGGGTCCCATAGATGTTGCACTTCCCCTTGTGGTCACCTCGACCAACTCATCTCCTGCTCCAACTGAAGCTGAAAAAACCACTCAATTCATTAAGAGGATCCAACACATCCACCAACAGGTTCAGGATATCCTACAGAAGTCCAATGAAAAGTACAAGTAGTGCCATGATCAACATCGGGTGCCACATGAGTTTCAAGTGGGCAACAAAGTTTGGTTTCACTTGTAGAAAGAATGCCTTACAAGACCCCATTAGAAGCTTCGCCCACTCCATTATGGGTCGTACACCATCACCAAGGCCATGGGGGATAATTATTTTGAGCTCAACATTCCTCCTTTCCTTGGCCTGCACCCAATGTTCAACGCGGATCTCCTTCGCCTTTATTTCCCACCATTATTAGACACCTCGGACATAGCATAGCAACTAAAACCAACAGATCTCAACCCCGACTGCATACAACAAGAATCCAGTGATCAGATTGTGGACATATAGATCAAGGGCACTCGACAGCAAAGGATCCATCTTTATCGAGTCGACAAAGCAGGGAAGCTCCTACACCAAGGCAAGTGGCTCACTCGGGGCCAAATTCAGCAAAAATTTCCTCATCTGATGGGGGAACTCAACGCAATGGAGACCATTGATTCCTAAGGAGGGAGTATTGATCTATGTGGATATCGGTGGACACCCACCTCTTCCAAATGGCTCAAAATAGTTTTCTGACAATTTTGGCAATTTACTATTTTTAGCAATTTTAACTTCTGGGGCCATTTTAAGGGTCTAAATGAAGGTTTTTCGGGATTGAGCTTCTCAATGATAAACAAAGTCATTATTAAAACCCAAAAATGAATCTCCTCGATGATACCTTTCCAACAGGCTATCATATGCCTAAAACAGAGATCGTATGCAAAAGTTACGACTCCAGGAAGTTGATGTACTAACTTACCCAAACGGGGCCCACATGACTTTTGGCGCTTCATCTCCTAGGTTTAGGTTTTTGGCATTCCTGTTTATTGTAAAAATTCCTTCAGAGCCTCATTGCAATGATCTTCTTGTGAATGAGTGCAATCGTCACATCTCTTCTCAGAGATAAGCCACCACCATTCTAGCAAGCTTGTTTCCGCTGCATTTTACAGTTTCAACTTATTTCCTTATTGAATAGAAAACCGGTTTTACTGTATCTCTGTTATTTTGTGTTAAGCACCTGTTAATAATTTGTAGTCATTTTGTTCTGCCAATAAAATATGGATCATTTCCCCATATGAACATAGATATTTTCTGGGATATGGCTTCAGATGAGTTAGGGGGCATGCAGTTCATGCCAAGACCGGAATTTATCAACCTCTTCAACTCGACCATCATGACTCTCAAAGACCTACTAGTATTCGGTACCACTGGTGAGGTTATGTGGTGCACCAAATTCCTAATTAGAAGGGTGCATAACCGAAGTCTTTGGTTGGATAGGTAGTACCCAATCCATGCTGAATACATCCATCATCTTACTAGAGTGTCCCTCGAAGGTGAGGACGTGTCGAAGGGATTCCATGGTCCTGGTAAGCATGGAAAAAAGAATGGAGATCCCAACCTCTATGAAATATTCCACACTCAGTGGGGGCGCGCACAACAAAAATTGATCCCATATTACCAGAGACAGTCATGAATGGTTGTTACATCATAGCCAGTAAGTTTATGAGGTCATATTACAAGGGATAATGCACACTAGATGCATTTTCAGTAGAAGAATTTTGCACCAATGGCACTATATTCAACTGGTGTGGTTACCTACTGGAGGAACTACTAGTGGCTTGCGAATAATCCCAGGAGAAGAGAGGCACCTTCACCTACAGATGTTTGTTGATGGAATTCGAGATGTTCAAGTGGAAACCACCCATGGGAAGATCGTTGATGCTAGTAGAAAAGGGGCACATGATGAAGATGTTCGAGCCCTGGCAGTCCAGGACGAATTCAGAGAATGCAACGTTCAACACCACAATGTTTTCTAAGTGGTATAATCGCCTGATAGACACAACACAGAGGTTGCGCATTCCGCAGGAAATCCTCAACTGCAACATGAGAAACATTTCCTTCAGCATGAACTAGCATCATACGTTTGTATGGTCGAGTCATGTTAGAAGGAAAGACTTTCATTCAAGGATGTTGTCATTCTACCTGGATGAGGAGGCCTTCAACAAAGAGGTAATGTCATGGTCGGGAGTCAAACGCAACCCATACAAGTCGGGGATGCACTACATCCTACCTACCGAGCTGCTGAAGAAGAAAGGAAAAGAAGTAGGGGTAGGACCGAGCGCAGGCTCAGAGCCGCAGAAGAAATAAGCTCCGTCATAGTCAGACTCTAAGGAGGAAGATGATATGTAACCATTGGAGTGTAAGAAAAGAGTGTTTTCAGTCTTCCATCCGCTACCAGATAAATCTATGTTGATAGGTGAGTACGTCAACAAGATCATGAGTGTTGTGTTCATTACGGAACCAGTGGCGAAGAAGCTCAGAACCAGGGTCTCACCAAGCAAACCTATGAACCCCCAACCCATTTCATCGGTCACCCCCTGCACCCACTCAATGGTCAGAGTATCCCCCATCATCCATATTCAATATGACCCTGAGCCCGACACCTTTCCATCCACCATCATCACTGAGCACCCTCCATCATCACCACAACCCCAGTTGCCACCCCTAGAAACCACCAGTCTACCCCAAGCCACATATCCAGAGTCGATGTAACTAGATCTACTGGAGCAAGTGAGCAGAAAACTCCCAGAAACAACCCAAGAGTTTTCTGAGCCTAGACCAGAAGTTTATGGTCCAAACCCCAAAGTACCAGAGCAGAGCCTACAACTGACTGGTCCGAACCGAGACCTCCAAGACTAGAAGATTGTGCCTTTTGCGCAGGTAAAGGACACACAAACCGTGGAGGAACTGCAAGCCCAAAACACCCAGCACATCCCCTCAATGACCAAGTTTGAGGGTGCCTAAGAAATCACAACGCAGGAAGCAGACGCAAGAAACGGGAAGGAGACACCAGAGGTTCAGAAGGAACCATAATCAACATCCGGGAAGAGCGCAAAATCTGTGCAATAACAAATGGAGTGGGTTCTCTAGAACCCTCAATAATGTGTAGAGTTGATGCAACTCTACATATCCAAAATAGAGGTTCTGACACTCTTTCCCTCAACGCTAAGGTTGAGGATTGCACCAGGACCATCAATAGAGGAGGAGGTAGTGACTCGCTCGAAGCATTCAATGGCCAATGTACTTCCACTGCAGAAACGAGCACCTAGAGACGTAGCCCCTTCATCCGATGACCTGGCATAGTGGCCAGTGGTGCACTTATTTGGACTGATCAGAGCATCCACTGATCAACTAGAGAAGAGGCTCCAACAGGTCGAGAGGTCTGCAAAGGATGCAAGGCATGAAGCACTCCTTGCGCAAGCATGCAGGACACAAGAAGCACATGAAAATATCCAGGTTGAGAACAGACTAGAAAGAGTGCAGGAAAGGCTTATCGAAGCTCGGCCGGAGATTCAGAAGGTCGCACCCCAACTTCCTAAAGCCAGTGATGCAGGTGAGCCAGAGCATCAGATTGAGATGCTCCAAGAAGAATGGACACAAATCGCCACTCACACTAAGCATCTGGAAGTGTAGTTGCGATGGAATCAACAAGAAGAAGAGAAGCATCCTCAAAAGCTGCATGATTAGATGCAGAAGATAGTACTGGAAGGAAACAATGTCCGAGTAACAATACACAAGCACACAAGGGAATGCACGAATATTTTCAGGGAAGTCAGCGATTGGATGGGCATCATCGCTAAACACAACTAGGTCTTGGAGGATGTGCGTACCAAAATCCCATTGTTGAATGAATAAGTTGCAACCACGATGGATTCATTGGACCAACAACAAAAGTTTGACCAGATCCAATAGGAGTACAATGAATTGAATTCCCTCTTTGAGGCACAGTCTGTAGCAAAGAAAGAGTTGCGTGAATTCCAACTTGTCATTCAGGTAGTGTATATGCAGATGCATCAAGTTGATGCAACAACATATTCTGAGTGGAACTTGTTGGTTGCGTCCAAGACAAAGGGGTGTAGTACAAAGGCGACCCAACAGTTTGTGGCAGAGGCATCACTCCTTGCCAGGAAGTGGTAGGATAAAGTTGGAAAATTTCAAGGAGTGAGGGAGTGAGCCTTGGAGTCGGTCCCAGATTTGGGCCTTTCGTTTGAAGAGACAAAAGAAGATAAATCACAAATAGAAGAGAAGAAGAAAGAAGAAAAGGAGGACAAGGGAGAACAACAGTTTCTCCTGGAAGCTATGAAAGAACTCAACACTTGACTTGAGGGTGAGTCAAGGGTTGTGGTTAGATCTTGTTAAGCCCTTTGTTTTTGGGATAAGGAATTGCACAAGTTTTTTCCTAGTACGAGTTGCACAAGCTTCAGAAGAAGATGGAAAACAAAGAAAGAAAGAGCAACATAAATAAGTTGCGAAAAGGACAATGCAACGCTAGCTAAGAAAATTTGGTTGCAACAGAACAAGAAAGTGTGAAAGCCAAGACAAAAGAAAAAACCTAGATTTTATATAGGGATGAACATAAATTGTAAAGGGGTTTGTTGTTGAGTCATTCAGTTGTTGTTATTGTTCGATCAAATTATGATTATTTTCAATCTGATCTTCCCCTCTCTACATGGTTGTTTTTAGTTGAGTCAAGTAAAGTTTTGAGTCTGTAATGTAATATGTAACCCTTTTGAGAGTAGAGCTCTGTGACATGAGTCCATAGACAAGAGTCTGTAATAATGCACTACTGTATGGTTCTGAGCTTGTAATTGAAGAAATATTCCGAAGATAATATAAGGAAGGATCTAAAATTTCAAAATATGTTGTGTCTTCTTGTGTTTTACTCATGCATTACATACTTCTTTATGGGTTATAAGTTCCTCATGAGGCTTCTATCTTTAAATGATTTTCTGCAACATCAGTAGGTTTGATTCTTGCACACATGAGGTTCTGATACGTTTGATAGTTATATGTCTTACGCAAGATCAGGATGAATCCTGAAGGTTCTGTGAATCCTCCTAAGTATTTTCCTTACCCTTCCTAATCTATTTTTCTCAACAACGCTTTGGGTGAGACTTATTCTCTTCGGAGGAGATGAAAATGGAAATGCTCTAGACTAATCAGTACCTTTTTTTGGTAACCTGAGAAGGACCCTGTTCTGATCAAACATACATCAATAACATGAGAAAGATCCCCATAAATATCTCTGATGCTAAGAAGGTATCCGGGGGATATCCCTTCAACCGACCTCGTGTGACCTCGTGATTAATTTTGGTGCAATAAGAGCCTCCTGATCTTACCGATTATATAATGGATTTATCCACTCCCTTAATCAGAAACATATGTTGATTTAATAGCCTTGGAGAAGTTTACTCACAAAATCTTATTCCAAGGCACTAAATCCTAAGCTAGTTTGTGCACCCTAGAAAATAAAATCGTTACTAATCAATTTTAAATTATAGAGTTAATTTTAATGGTCGTGCTTACTCAAAAGGTGTGGTCATGAAACTGGTAATGTTATGACTCAACAAGTAAAGTAAATATGAATACAATGCAAAGTCCTAACTTCAATTTTCAATGAATTATATGCTTCTTAAAAATGAAATTTTCAATTCAATTTTGCAATTCAGAATAAAAATGCAATCTTTCTTTACATGCACTAAGATAAATGACAGACTCAAAAGATCAAAATTCCAATCAATGCAAAATGCCTAATATTTTTGTATTTTCAATATAAGAAAACTGAAAATGCATGGACTGAACAACAACTTGATATATAAAGACTAAAGTGTATAGAAAGAGACAACTCAAGTAGGATACCAAGAAGAAAAACACCCATCCCAATGTACAAGATCAGTCAAAATGAAAAGATGTTGAGAAAGGCACCACCCAAAAGTTCAACCAAAGACAGGTTTCCTGCCATCCCACAGACACTTAACAGTCACTACAGAGACCCAAGAAGACTCAACAATCATCAAAACCTACCCATCAACCACCAAACCCAACAAACAAGCCAAAAGAGGTTGGTGTACGCAACTATTCAAAGGAAAAGCATATATGTACGTATATTGCAGAAGGAAATCACACGTATATACGCGACTGTCAAGAAAAAAACCCACGTATATGTGTCAAAAACACAGCTAGGCTACGGAGAAGTTTGAAAGACTCAGACTTAGAGTGAACAAAGGTTGCCAAGCAATGATATGACAAGAAACTAAATATGAATGAGAGCAATCTAAGGAGAAAAACAGTCCAAACCCTAAGAAAGAAGATTCAATCCCCAGTATGATCGCCAATTCTGTTATGAGGAAAATCTCTCTATGGTTAGGGGAAAACCACAATAGACGGAAATGACTTCAGAAATCAACTCTATTCTCAAGTATTCTATATAAACAAATATGCTAGCAAGACAAGATAAAAGGCCTACCTCGTCCAGAAATTCGATGAAGTCCACCATTGGGCACTTGACCCAAAGCAATATACCTGCAACTAGTCCTCAACAACCAAGAAAAGCAAGCATATGGTGATAATATATGATGTTAGCACATTCAATAGCATAATATGTTAACATACATAAAAAATACACCCATGGAATATTAATTCAAATATTTGCAAGATATAAATTGGACGAGAAAAGAGTATTTCTATTAAGATATGATCAATAGAAGTGAATAAGTTACAGACTTCTGTGTCAGCATGGTTCATAACCGAGAAACTAAGTTCCTTCCAGATGGGCCTCCACCACTTCAATCCTCCACCAAAGGCAAGCTCATGTAACAAAGACAATGGAGTTCTCACTCAATAAGGGAAGATCTTGGGTGTTGAACATTGTGTTCAAACTTAAAGGATAAAGGGATGCAGACACAATGTGAAGTGAATAATTCCTCCAGAGTAACTTTTCTCTCAAAGTTGAATTCTTTCTCCTCTTTTCCATAGCTCGGAATTGGCCTATTTATAGTGTTCAAGTGGAATTGAAGGGTCGATTCAGAACGTTTCCAGTATATGGAAGGCCAAGGATTATTGATCTCTTGTCATGACATGGAAACCTGACACCATTTTTCATTTTTGGGCACATTTCCCGATGTACGCGGGTTGTAGTGGTGAAACCTGCATATATGCATGTTGTATAGTAGGCAAGGTGCATATATGTGGAAAAAAATTATTTTTATCTCTAGGATTTGTAAAAAGGGATGAAAAGTCTGCATAGGGAAATGGAAAAAGGCCCTCTGTGAAAGATTGCATGGGGTGAGGAAAATCTTACTATAACAGTTATCCTATAGAGAATGTTACACATCGCATTTCCACATGGAGATCGATATCGAAGAAAGACTGGATGCACTTGTTTATACACACTCTGGATACAATTCCGAAGAACTGGTACTTAGAGATGGAAGTGCACAGAGAGACAACAGATTGGTAAGAGTTAACTCATAACTTCAAGGTTACTTTTAGTTTTGAAGATGACTTCACTTCAATAGACATAACTATGCAGGTTATCAAGGAAAATATCTTTGCATCAGAAGACTCAATAGAACTAGTACCTATATGTATCATGCATAGATTGCCTGGGACATTTTGATAAGTTTTGGAATTTTATAATGTCGTTGGAGAAGACTAGGAGGATGAGGATCCGAGAAATTTACAAATACCATAAACTGAAGGAGAACGCATAGTAGAAGTTCTATAACTTAAATTTGATGTATACCCAAAGTCGTCATATCACTTTCAGGTGAATGGAATAGTGGAAGCATTCAACAAGATATTAGAGCATGCATTGACTAAGGTATGTAATGTGAGTCGAGATGACTGAGAATTAAGGATTCTAGCAGTGTTATGGGTGTTATCCCCGATATCTAGGGATAACTAGGAGATCATGTCTCGAGGCCCACATGGTCCTAGACATGGAATACCGAGAGAAGGAGTGACTTGAGCATGGCCCTGGAGGGCCCATCTTTCTTCTTCTCATCCAGACTTGTCCTGTCAGCAGTACCAGCCTCCATCACTACCGGCATGGGCTTGCATCGGAGAGGGCTCTTGCTCCATGAGGTAATTGGTTCGAGGTATCATGGTATGTGTCATATTTGATCATTATAACCTTCTTATATATGCATTAGATTCCTTTCATTTCGGATGACTTCTTGGATCTTACACTAATCCACTTGACCACTATTGGGGTAATTGATGGGGTAAGTTAGCAAGCTGGTATTCATGGGTTTTGGTTGGCCACCAATGGGGATTTGCAGAGCCATCGTCTTCTCCCACCATCTTATCACTTTTTCATCTTATACCCCGCTCATCCATCCCATTCCCCTAGTTTGGCCATTAGGATGACCTTCCAGGGTACATTTTGTCTTGTGGGAGGAAGGGGCTAAAGGCCTAGGGGGTAAAAGCAGCTGGTAAAAGATAAAATCCATAGGAAATAAAACCTAGAGATGCTTCGCCCAGGGGATCCCCGAGAAGGAAATAAAAGGCCTCTCGATAAGAAACTAAGGGACCCTAAGAAAAATGATAAAATTAATAAATAAAAGACCTAACCAAGAGGATGGGAGGTCTCATCATGAGACAACCCATTATGTTCATAGGTATTTAGCAGTATGACATTTCCACCATCTAGTCACCAAACCAGGGCAGTGACCTTTGGTTGCATGGCCAAAGGAAAGGGGGTCTCATCACGAGCCAGCCTTCTCATTTCTACGAAGATACTAGTGGGTAACGTTGTCAGCTCTGGCCACCAAGCCAAGGCAGTGTCCTCTTCGTCAGGCCTTGTAGTAAAAAAGCAATAAAAGAAAGATAAGGAAAAAAGGGGCTTGGAAAAAATGCATCCATGATGGGTAGAACTCGCCTCCTACAAAGGCACCCACAAACAACACCAGCCCTTGGTCTTACTGTGACTAGACATCCCTAAAACCATATCGTCTCATTACACATGGCTTGAATGATCCTTTGAGGAAACTTTCCATCTCCTGTGGGTATTAGCCCAATAGGTTTTTCTGTTGGTTTCCTTAGCTTTGTATAGTAGATATGTGTAATGTCTTTGAGCTCTTAGATGATGTGATAGGGATTTCATGCATATGTTTGATAATTTTAATGATGAGATATGATTTACATTGCTATGATGTCTAGGACTGATGAGCCCATGGAGGGCGTAGTCTTTGATGTGCGGGACCATGTTCAACGGACAAGTACCAGAGGATCGGTGCACATGGGGAGATGATTAGCTCGGACCTCCATGGGGCTGAAGAGCCCATCAGATGGTTGCTGGGATGGCAGAGGCAGGACAAAGTTGTGACAAGCCCTTGCATGGAGAATAAGAAGGACGCCCTCATCAGGACGCTTTGGCAGAGATTGACCTATGGGGGATCAGCCCCTGCAGGTGGTATGATGGCTTTGATGGACAGGACACCACCAAGGTAGATTGGACGTTTCCTTGGAGGATGTGGCAGTGTGTTTGGATCTTGTGGCATGTGTGGCAGCCTGCAGAAGGCACAGAGGGGCCAACGTCTTGCCTCTTGGATGTTGATCATGCCCAAAAAGGGCCAACGTCTCCCATTTTATCTCTATTTTGACATTTTTAGCATTTTAAGTGACAAATAATGAAATATTGTAAAGTCAGCCTTGTCGGCTGTTTTTAATGACCTATTTGTTAATTAAAGGTCATAGAGATGATATAAATTGAGGACGTTTTAGCCTCATTTGAA
>ML780231.1:998814-1012459 GCA_009831015.1 Picea engelmannii
CTCCATTTACCCAAGGCACTAGTCTAAGAGTAAAACGTTGAGCCTTTTATGCTAAAACAACTCTTTCAAACTCTCTTTATTTGAAACCCTAACTAACCCTAGCGTCTAGACTAACCCTAATTGATGATGACGTCTTGCCTTATCTAAGCCTGTGTTTGGACTAGAAGTTGCGGCTGACTCATCTCTTGATAGCCATAGAGGTTTTAAGCTTTTTCATTGGTTGATTTGTCAAAACGTCCACCTCTTTGACTAGCTAACCCTAACCCCAAAAAACAACAACAATATAGGTGACTTCATACTTATTTAAAACCCTTGTTTGGCACAAAACGTTTTGACATTTGTCACCTTCTTTAATAGACTTTGAGTTGTTAATTGCATCCACAAGCTTATTTGACAAAACGTCCTACTCATTGTCCTCAATTTTGACCTATCACTAGGGATGACGTCACCCTATTTCTACAATAGTGACGCAGCAACAATATTTATATGAGCAGATTTGCATTGTGATAGTACAAAGACTTGATTTTTCACATTGAATGCCATTATCTCTTGTGTATTTATTGAAGAAGTGACACTAATATAAGCTTTTATTGCAATCATTGAATTCGTCAATAATTACTCTCATTAATGCTCATATATGTTAAAGGTAGTCATTAATACTTTGAAGTACTAACCACTACAACACATCTTTTATCTTTATTTGTCTTGTCTCACAAACAGGTGCCATTCAGTGGAAGATTTTCTCCTTGACTATCTCTATTGGCAGTAATCTGTGAAGGGAAGCCTATCCTTAGTCTTTGAAGTCTTAAACCTTGATCCTTCTCCTTCAGAACCCCAGATTACTAGGGACATCTCCCTTGGGATTAGCCACCCTAAATAGAAAGAGCTCCCCATCGAGGTGACAGTGGGTGGGGAAGTTCCTGTTACGCCAGTTTGAAGCCTTGACTCAAGCTACCTAAATCTTTCCTACAAACTGTGCGATAACAATGGGCATACTGGAATACGAGTAATAAATCGACAAGACATACACCATTCATATTAGTGTATGGCCAGGAAGAAATTATGCCTATGGAATTGATTATGCCAAGTCTGTGAATTTCCACATTGAAGGAGATTACTGATTCAAGTGCAGTAGAAAGAAGACTTTCAGAGCTAGTAAAATTGGAGAAAGATTGTTTTTTCACAAGATTCCATCAACAAGTTCAGAAAGAACACGAGAAAGTTTGACATAACAGACACATTAAACAGAAGAAGTTCCAGATAGGAGACTTAGTTTTTCTTTACGAAAGCAAGTTTTTGTAGCATGACCTTGGGAAGTTCCAAGTGCATTGGTTGGGTCCATATGTGATTAGATTTGTGACAATAGAAGGTGTTTTTAGTTGGATAAACTGGATGGGGAATTTGTGTAAGGGATGGTTAACAAAAGTTAGTTGAAACTGTATAGGAACAATCGTTCTTCTGAGCATAATGCGTACTATAGTATTTGTATTATAGAAAGAAAAGGAAAAAGATGAAAATTAATAAAAGAGTTTGAGGCAAGAGATAGAAGGCTAAAGTCATGAATAAGGTAATAAATAAGAAAATTTCATAGAGATGTAGAAAGAGGAAGGAATTGTGTGCAGGAAGGAGGATTGAAGTGTGACAAAGATATGTGCAGAAGGCGAGAAAAACATTAAATAACGTACACAACAAGACAAGCATTAAAAATAAAACATGATGGTAAGGTAGTGGAGACGTGTAGTCATACATGAAAAACAAAAATAGGATTTTGACAGGATTTAAAATATATTATATGATCTTCTAGAGGATCCAAAGTAAATGAAGTGTTAGGGAAAGAGTTGAATGCAAATGTAAGTGTATTAGATTGTAGAATTGGGCGCGAAGAAGAGTGGACACAATGAGTGATAGGCTATAAGAGAATACAAAGGGTCGGCAAGAAAAGGTTAATATTGTTTGAATAGAGTCAAGCAAGTTAGAAAGAGCCATGCAAGTAAGTTGTTGATGAAAGTGAGTTACAGAGAAAAATGGAGCCATTGAAGATAGGAGAAGCATCAACATAATAGAAGAAATACTGCACCATGAAGAACTCGATACTAGTGTTCAAGGAAACCTCATGAGAGTCAGCGTTAGGGCGAAGCTCGACTAACTTTCCAAAGGATTATGTTCCACCAAGGAAGTAGAAAACGAAGTAGGTTAAGCTACCAAAGGAGCTGAAGTACGACCTTGTCAAACCAGAGATCCCACCAAGTGTAATCATCGAATGAGATATGCTAGGTGCGATAGGAAGTATGAAAACCACAACTTGGAGGATGTGAAGAAGTTTATATAATTATCACCAGATAAGTGCACAAATCTCAGTCCATATTCAAAGGCAGTTATAGTAGAGCCACAAGAGTGGGCAATAGGGATGGAGAAAGAAGTCATTTTGAATCTATTAGATATTTCCCATTTTGGCAAGAGCGTAGAGTTCATTTTTTGCATCAAGATGTTATTAAGTTGCATCCATGGGGGGTTTTGTGGTTAGATAGAGTAGTTTCCATAGATACATAGTTGATTGTGTGGATCACCGCATTACCATCATCTAGGGAAGACCCTCTGCCATTATTCACGAACATGTATAGGGAGAGAGCCTTGGCAGAACAAATGAAGGATAAATATGACACACATAGAGGAGCATGTGGTTTGGACATTAAAAGTATTAATGATGATAATATCAAGTTCGTAATGCAGGTGTTGGCCTATAAAATGTTGAGGAAATGTCGCAAAGATCATGTACCAATATGTGTAATAGAAACAGCTGAGAAGTGTGTCACAAGAGTACAAATGAACTGGGTGACATTCCTAGTAAACTAGTTCTTAATGGATTGCAAGGAAGCACAAGATAAAGGCACAAAATTCCATTATGTGTGGTATTTGATATTGGTTTCATTAGTTTCTTGGAGAGACATGGAAGACACTCAATTTTTGGGATTTGGAAAAAAACCATGTTTGGTAGAAAGATATGTGAACTTGTGGCATATAGTGCACAAGGAAAGATACTTGGACAATAACATCACATTCTATGTTTACAAGGAGGTAATTCAGCAAAGCATTCAGGATACACCATGCATACTATCGCAGGTAATGGAAGAATACATGGAGAATGTGCATTTTAGAGAAGGAAGACACCATATATATATCCAAGATAAGAGGGACCCATATCAGTAGTGGCTGACAACTAGATACATATTGATAGAATATGAGGTTGGAGAGATTATATAAGACTAGGAGGAAGAATGGAAAACCCCAGTACCATAAATAGAGAAACCAAATAAGGAGATAGGACCGGAGAATGATCTAGAAGAAGAAGAAGAAGAACTAGAAGGACAAGGAAATGGTGCAAGAGACACACAAAAAATAGTACAACACCCCAGAGAGGAAGAAAGAACATGATAAGGGGACATCGATACATCAATGCAATAAGAGGAAAGAAATCAAGGAAGTGCCCCCCCTAGGCTATGACAAAATATGACCTAGAGAAATAGGACATCAAGTAAAGGAAGAGATGGATGAATCATTTCATCACATGACGTAGAAAGATGAGAAGATACACACGTATGTGTAGGAGTATATAACTTCATTACATCAACTTTTGGGAGCAACAAAGATATCACGAGAGAAAATAGCAGAGGAAGAATAGATGGAGAATACAACGAACATGACATGAGAAATACTTTCTACCTCTCACCCCTCAAAAGCATCAGGAGAACATAGAGAAATGAAGTTATCAACAGGAGCATTAGAGTTCCCCTCGACAGAGATGCAGGAGCAAGAAAAAGCATTAATCCATATTGAGCTAGTCTTGTTGCAGTTGTCGATGAATGTATTAAAGGGTTTTCATATAAGTGTTATGTAGGTGATACATTTGTGCGTAGAGTCAACGGTGACATAATTGACCAAAGTGACAAATGATAAGTCAAAATTACGTATAGAATATAACAAATTTATGATGGAGTAGGATGAGGATGAACAAAGAGCATTAAGGTTGAAAACACACACTGCAGGAAGTGTACAAAAATTTCCCAGAGATACTAATGGAAGTTGATACTCCATTGGAAGCGCAAGTGTTGAATATTAGTGAATCCATTCATGGCTTCCGCATGAAGATAATAGACTTAGAAGCACACACTATGCCAAGAAATCCATTGGAAGAAAGGGAGCAAAGAGAGAATACAATGACGACAATATTGAAAAGTATCAAAAGTTTGGAGGAGGAGTGTGCCAAGTTGTATGAATAAAGCACACAAGTATGGACTCAACTAAAGAGTTGCAAGGAATAGAGCAGAAGTTGCAGGCTGTGTTGGAGGAGACACAAAATTTTAAAGAGACGATGAGAACTTTGACACCAACAGAAAAGACGACTGCAATCATAGAGAATAGGAAGTTTTACTTAGACATAAACCAAATGAGAGCAGAACAAAAAACTCGTGCATAGAATATTGAGACACTGCAGGAGGAAGCGTTTCAGGTAACATAGGAACTTGCAGTTGCACAAGCCATAGTAAAACAAACAGTGAAATAAAATACAGAGAAGATGAAGACCCGCATTACTGTAGAGACACTAGAGGAATTTTTTCAACAGTAAACAAAAGTAAAAGAAAAGGTTGCAACTACAAGAGAAACATTCCAAAATTTCATTGTGATGTGGAAAAAGGTTTGAAGTGGCTCAGGATGAGCCACATGTAAGTGTTGGGGGACTATTGGAGCATGAAATTTTAGGACCAGTTTTGGGAATCACGCAGGAGAAAACCATGCGACAAGTTCGCTAAGCAGTGTGCGTGGAAGGAAGGAAGACAATTAACACCTTTTTAGGAGCAACACATTCGAAAGGAGGAAGTTAGTTAGAAGTATTTAAACATTTTGGTCCATTTTTTAATGGGCTAATCCCTAATGTAAATGTATAAATATGTATGGGTGTTGGGTACAAAGTATGTTTGAAGGGAGTTGAGAGAGTCATAAGAGATTTGATTGGGGAGTATGTTATGGATGAGTAAGTTTTGAGCTAAGTGTGCATTGTATGTGTGAATGACAAGGGCATATTGGGTCGAACTGGATTATCATTTATGAGTGCAGTGTGCACCTTTTGTAAGAAATGATGTTGAATAATAATATAAGAAGCTTGTCGTTGTGGGTGTAGCCCATTTTGGGGTGAACCATATTAAATATGGTGTCCTTTTGTTTTGGTATAATGATTTAATTATGTTGTGCAATTAATGAATGTATGGTTGATATGATGATGTTATATTCTCTGATGGTTTTGTTCACTTGATGAATGGTATAATGAATGAATGCTAAGTATATTGGATAGTGTTGGGTGTAGGATGAATTTGAGGAAAAGTCCATTTTTGGAAAGTAAATCCTAATTTGGAAAAAGACAACTGGTAGGAAAAATAACACGTGAAAGGAAAATCTGCATGCAAAGGAGGAACCCATGCAAGGTGCGCATATAGGAAAACCTAACCATGCTAGGGTTAGGGTTTTTGTAAGATATTGTAATGGTTGACAAGATAAAAATTAGTATAAATACGTACCTAGGAGGTCTAGGTCGGGGGAAGAGATACTATTTATTTTGGTTAAGGAAACTATTGTAAGATCTGATACCATTTTTGTAAGTTGTTGAGATGTAGGAGAATCAAGTAGCTAGATATTGGGGGTCAGATCACATGCTGAGGAACCTGGTGTGATCTAGTCGGCCTCATAAAGGTTGTGGAACCTGTGTCTTGATGGTATGATCGAAATTGTGGTGCATGCAACGCCATAATTGAAGAAATCTAAATAAAAGAGCATAAGAAGACAAATCTTTGTGGACATAGCCCAGGAGGGGGTGAACCATGGTAACACCTGTGTTATGTTTTGTGTTTATTGCATATTTACCTTATGTAAGTAGTTATACTATGAATGGATGAATGGATAATTCTGTGAGATATTTATATGTTAGATCTGTTAGAATGCATGCATAGACTTAATAGATGAATGAACCTTAATACTAACAAATTGATTAATTGGTTTAAAGCTTGAGAAAGATCAGTTACAATCCCATATCCCCACTCTTTCCTATACTACAAGCACCTGAGCATTATAGTCACCCATAGAACTATCTCGGGTGATACTGTGTAGTACATTATGTGTGTTGTGTTTCCTTCTGGTTTACCAAGAGGGCCGATGGTTTTAGAGGGTTTTGTTGGAAACATGTTCAAATCTAAACCTGGGTCAACCAAGAAGTAGATAGAAAGAGTAATAACCAACAAATGGTTTTGTTTCTAGCTGGAACTGCATGGGATTGAGTGAGTGGGATCCATGAAAGAATCGTGCAGAGAATGAAGGTATAAAAAGGAATTTTTAGACCATGGAATCCAACAAAGCAGGAGATTGAAAGATGGTTGAAAAAAAAGGATCTTGAGTTTGCATAGAAGGATAACAAAAACCCTAAGTTAACACCGTGCAAATATCTGGACAAGTATGTGTTTAACGACTTGCATGAGGTATGTTTCTTTGATTTACTGCATGTGTTGCAGGAGTTTCTATTGAGGTTGAAAGACAACCACCCTACAAATTGAATTATATGATTTGAGTGGAATCCTATGGAGATTGTGCAGTTACAACAAGTTAACAACAAATTTACACACATAGTATATTTCTGGCCAAACAATATTATTGTAGGGTTTATCATAGAATTTGCAGTAGATACCGCAAAGTATTACAAAAAAATAGAGCAAGAGTTTCTAAAGGGACCCAGAGGTAGGTATATCAGATCGTTGCATACTTAAATCAATATCTTATTGTATAACAAAGGTGTAATGACTATGGAATCAAAAAACTAAACTTTGTGCATGGGGAAAGGGGGGAAGCACTAACAAGAGGTGGATAAATGGAGGGAGAGATGAATAAGGGAAAGAAGGAGGCCATAGACCCAATAATAATGGAGGAAGATCAGATAAAGTAGATAATGACAATAGATGGAAAGACACACAGTGGATAACCCTACCAATATAAGATTAATAATAAGAAGAGAGCCATAACAAATAGAGAGGGCTTGGAAAGTGATGAAGAAGAGGTAGAGGATCTCTGTGTTGTGTAGAAGATTGAGGAAATCATGCACACAACATATGAAGGGAATAAGAGAGTTCCACGGAAGGAATAAAAGGTAGAAATCCTATCCATGTTAGTGTCAGTGCAGAACCCATAATCCCATGTGCGACTAATACACTAGAAATAAGACCACCATTTAGAAAACCGAATTTTAGTGGAAGAAAGACAACATGAAGTACATCCAATCAAGGAGCAACAACTGGAGGAGCCAATTCAGGAACTAGTATTCAATTATCTACACCACACAGAGGTAGTAGTTCATCACAGTTCAAGATGACATGACATGATCCCACCATCAGGTTACCAGAATTTAGGGGAGAAGCATTAGAGGATCCCAAAAATCAAATATTCATCCGTGAGAAGATTTGGGAAGCAAAACATATTATAGATGAGGATACCAAACTTGCACAATTAGCTATCATGATAAGAGACCACACAATGGATTGGTACATGAGTCTAGATGTAAACAATCCACCAAGAACAACACAAGCTATTGCAGATGTGAAGAAGTTGTTGATAAATGAATTTCAAAAGCCTAGCTCAGAAGATCAGTACATGAATAAGATGATTAAAATCAGGTAGAAACTAGGCAATTCTTCTTGGGAGATTAATCATAGGTTCAAGTAGTTGAAGGGTAAATTGAAGTATATCATGAATGACATGCAACATAGACATATCTTCGTAAATTCACTACTACCACATCTGAAATACCCCTTGAGGCAGCAGAAGTTTCAAAATCAGGAAGAGGCTCTGCAAGAATCATTACAATTGGAAGAGAACTAGTATCGAAAGACAGATCCATCAATAAAAGAACTAAAAGAGGATCTGAAGAACCTCACATTTCAACTGAACCAGAATAATGGAAAAGAGAAAAGAGAAGTTGTTTGGTGTACCACTTGCAAGACAGAAGGACACCACAAGAATGAGTGCCCAACTTTTGCACAGTACATGGAAACTGGGCTACCAAACCCCTTTCCAACAAGAGGAACATGGTGCGAGATCTATAAAACACACATGCATGATCCATATCATTGTCCAATGATGCAAAAGTACCAGACATTACCCAAGAATTCATACTACATTTTTTGCAAATTAGTGGGTCATGATGATAAATATTGTAGGACAATGGACCTGATGAGGGAAAGAACTTCAGATACTTATAGGGTGCAGGAAGAAATGATGATAGGGAAAGATGCACCTCATTTCAACTAGGTACCACCTCCATATAATAATGTGCAACAACAGTACAACACTGTGAAACCATAATATAATAACACAATCCACAGTATAACCCTGCATAGTATAATCAGGTGCCTTAGTACAACGCATCGCTAGGATATAGAATGAGTTATAGAGGTGGAGGAGGGGATAGAGAAGGATTTGGAAGAGGCAGAGGTCCAATAGTGTGCCACAACTGACAATAACAAAGACACTATGCAAGGGAATGCCCACTTCCACCTGCGACATGTATGTACTGTCACACAACAGACCATGATACAAAGGAATGCCCAACACTTTTGGGAAAAATTCAAGAAAAGAAGAACCAAAACAACTAGAATGTTCAGTGGAACCAAAACAAATTTTGGTTTAATGATTTAATTATGTCATGCAATTAATTAATGAATGGTTCATATGATGATGTTATTTTCTCTGATGGTTATTTGCACTTGATGAATGGTATAATGAATGAATGTTAAGTATATTGGATAGAATGAATGCCTCACTTCCCTTCACGAATGTGGAAACCTAGTTCTTGCAGTCCCCATAGATACATCGGGTGCGACTTCACCTTCTTATGGGTGATGTCGAAAGGGCCAATATCTTTAGGGTTTTGTTGGTGAATTAATGTTGAACCTCGGGTCTTTCCACTGTGTGCCAACACTTGGTATAATAGGTTGTTGGAACTGGGATGAGGAGCTCTAAATATTGAGATAAAAAAAGTGAATTTCATTAGCCAAGAATCCTTTAAGGTCAAATAAATCACTTTTTGGAGTAAAAGGATTTATTAAATTAATAAAATGATTTTAGGAGAAAATATTAAAGATGAATTAAAAATTCACTTGAAGGGGAAAAGGTGAAAGGGGTATAAATAAGAAATAGAGGCTCATTTCATGTCATTATTTTGATGAATATTTTGATTTTATTTGGAGAGTTGTTGGAGACTTTGGTGTTTTGGAGTAAACCCTCGTTGGATTGGTTTTGGTGGTGAAAGATTCCATCCTAGCTAATCAAGTTTTGGTAGTGAGAGATCCACTTTAGCTATTTAGTAGGGAAGATCACTCAGATATTCCACTTTCTTTTATTATGAGGAAGATATCCAATTTTGAAACAAATTTGGGGTTTGTAGAACCCATATTTCTTCCGGAGGAAGTTTTATTGTTTTAGAGGAGGTTGTTTTCTCTTATGCAGGTTGATTTCTCTTGGAAGAGAGGTTGTATTTCCTAGTGGGACCAACATTCCTTCTTGTAGAGATTGAAATTTCAAGGTGCACATCAACATTTCTTGTGGAGGAGGGTCGATTTCTTCTTAGGGTCTATATTTTCTTGTGTGGAGGCCACATTCATTTTCTGAGAGGGTCATATTCTTCTTAAAAGGAGGTAATATGAATTCATACAACTTCCAAGTGTTATTATAGGTGTATTACCAATCACATCAACAACAAATCAGTTTAGAAATTGTGAGTTAATTTGTTGTTATAGTGTTGTAGATTGGATCAATAACAAATAAATAACAAATTTGCCATACATCTTGTTATTGCAATAATTATTTGAATTATTGTCTTTATATACATGTTATATATTTTGGTATCCAAATTATGCTCTATTTGGTACACAAATCCTATGCATATACCATAAGAAAATAAAGAAACCAAACTAGTATCACAAAATTGGCCAACAAGGGTATTTTACAACGGAATTGAACTTGCAGCCAAAGTGTTTCACAAAAACACTAAACCAAAAATACACCCATAATGGTACAACAATCAAATGAGGGAATTTAGAAGTTGGTTTTAGTCATGTTACCAAATTCGTTCTCATAATTCTTGACTCAGATAATCACATAAAAACTTAACAACATCAGAAAAAGAGTTGTCTCAATGGGTTTTGAGTTTATTTGCAAAGTGTTTGACGAAAATCGTAAGTAAGGAAACCACCAAAACTTTACATCAGTAAGGAGGTTTATTACACCAAGTCAAAAGCTTATTATAACATCTCTCAATATCTCAAGTCAAAACATTATCATAGGGGAAAGCCACATAGAGCTCAATAGGGACATTAGGGAAGCCAAGAGAGTTAGTGCAATCTTGAGGAAGAATTGGGAGATCTTTCTTATTAACTCATCTTTTTTTCATTGATGATGTTTTGTTGTTTATCAATGGAAGTGAAAGGGAGGCTAATAATTGAAAGAGATATCGGATCTTTATAGAAGGGATACTCGGATGGAGATTAATTTTTCATAAAACTTGGACCATCTGTTTTAATGTGTTGTAGAAAGCACATGAACAAAAGATGTCAGCAGTGTTTCCTTTTAGGGTATTGGGTTTGCAAGAAGGCTTTAAGCATTTAATATTTTTATTTTAAAGCCTAGTGGATATGGTAAAAAGCATTGGAGAAAGGAGAGAAGCAAAGGATGTTGGCAGTCTTTCTTTCTTTCTTTTTAGGGTATTGGGTATGTAAGAAGGTTTTAAGCATTTAAGATTTTTGTTTCAAAGCCTAGTGAATATGGTAAAGATCATTGGGGATGGTTATTGGAATAATTCATGGATTTTCACTAGGGTTGATTTAACATTCGTCCAATCAATATAATCAATATTGAAGATAATACTTATTTTCAAGCATGATTTAACTTTTATTCAAAAAAATATTAAAGGCAATAAGAAAATTGTATTTTAATTTATTTTTATCTAGGAAATATAAAAAAAATGGAATTCTCCAGATAAAATGATAGATAGTAGCCCATCCAAAACAAAGAAAAGATAGGAATTTAAAAATTGTATATTTTGAAATTATTCTTATAATAAATTTATGTGAAGTCCTAACTAGAAAGGGCTTATGGAGGAACATTATTGAGCACAAATATAGTGTTCTAGGTTCCTTCATACAATAGATTTGAAATCATAAAAAGAACACAAGAAACATCCCCACCCATTGAAAAGATTAGTGATCAAAGACCATCTCACCTTTTAGGTAGAATTGGCAACTCAAGTAAGACTTGGGGTTCACGTTATTCTAGGATGTGGTGACATATTTCAAATGATTGTGGATACCATTAATATCTTATCTTAAATGGGTTTTGTTGCTTTCACAAATCATTTTAAGAAGGGGCATATAAAGTTGAGAGGTGGATACCATTAATATAATATCTCATCTTAAATGGGTTTTGTTACTTTCACAAATCATTTTAAGAAGGGGCATATAAAAAGGGGCATATAAAGTTGAGAGGTGGATACCATTAATATCTTGTTTTATTTTAAATGGGTTTTGTTTCTTTCACAAATCATTTTAAGAAGGGGCATATAAAGTTGAGAAAGGGCTCAAGCAATTTGGCTTAGGCTAAGAATAAGATTAGAAGAGTACATGGCAAGACTTGATACAAAACAATATTTGCTTAAAAACAATGAACTTTGTTGGTGATTCTAAATCAAATTGGGAAGAGAGTGAGGTGTATTTAAATTTATGTTAAAGTAATTCACATTAATACACTAAATTGAAAAAATTAAAAACCCTAAAAATATAAAAAATAACTCATCATAATAATTAAAACTTAAAAACAAAGATCATAATGATTATAATAAAAATATATGAATATTCATCCATTTTAATTCTAAATTTTTTAAACATGAAAAGAATTAAATTGCTATATTTTTTTATTACTCTCAAAAATTTAACTTTATTAATATAATTATACCCACTTCACTATTACTAATACAAATATAATTGAAATTATTTTAAAAATTATATAAAAAAAAAAAATTAATTTTAAAATTTATTATTTTTTCAATTATATTTAAAATAAAGTTTTTTTTTTTTAAATATACATATTATTATTATTTAATTATCAATTAAAAATAATATTTTCTCACATAAATTATAACTTTTACAATGTATATACATTGTAAGTATATATTTTTTTTTAAATTATCAATTAAAAATAATGTTTTCTCATATAAATTATAGCTTTGTAGCTTTTACAATGCATATACATTACATGTTTAACTTTATGGCATTTCCAATGTCTATGCATCGCAAATTTCACATATCACATTATAGACACAAATATCATTCAAAGAATTAAAAAAACATTTATCGTGACGGTAAAACAACGTTTTCAAAAATATTAGAGAAATAAAATCGAAATTTTATTTTCGTTGGCACGCCGGACATCTATGTGCTGGCACTCCACATAAAATAAAACCCAAAAGAATAACGTGAGGTTTATCACATATAATGAGAGATTAAATATTATGCCTAATTATTTACCAAGAAACAAAATTAATATAAACAAAACATGACATAACCACGACTAAGAAAAGAATCGGTAAAATAAAACAATACATGACATAATCACTTGGGCATTACAATTAATTAAATGCAAGCACTAGCCTTAAGCAATGCCTACAAATAATCAAATCATGTGTGCATATGTAATGTTCAAATATAAAACAATATATGACATAATCACTTGGGCATTACAATCAATTAAATGCAAACACTAGCCTTAACCAATGCGTACAAATCCACCACCACTTGGGCATTACAATTAATTAAATGCAAGCACTAGCCTTAACCAATGCCTACAAATCCACTAATTAAATGCAAGCACTAGCCTTAACCAATGCCTACAAATCCACCACTTTTGTGCATATGTAATGTTCAAATCACTATCTACTCATGTAACGTTAATAAAAACTTTTAAAGGCATTACAATTAAGCCTGTAAATAATGTGTGCATATGTAATGTTCAAATATAAAACAATACATGGCATAATCACTTGGGCATTACAATTAATTAAATGCAAGCGTTAGCCTTAACCAATGCAAATCCACCACTTGTGTACATATGTAATGTTCAAACCACTTGTGTACATCACTGTTCAAATCAATCACCATCTACTCATGTAAGGTTAATAAAAACTTTTAAATGCATTACAATTAATTAAATAATTAAATGAGTGATTATTGATTCAAAAAGAGAATCACAGGAAGAAAACAATACATATTTTAATTACAATTAATTAAATGCAAAGAATTAGCTTTAACCAATGCCTACGAATACACTACACATTTGTATGTGTATGTGATGTTTAAATCACTATCTACATATGTAAGGTTAATGGAAACTTTTGATGATGATGATGGTGATGATGATGGAAACTTTCAAAATTGATGATGATGATGATGATGATGATGATGATGATGATGATGATGATGATGATGATGATGATGATGATGATGATGATGATGATGATGATGATGATGATGATGATGATGATGATGATGATGATGATGATGATGAT